>JBCEWC010012460.1:0-15840 GCA_038996855.1 Solanum aculeatissimum | reverse complement strand
CAAGAGGATTTTAGAATTCCCAAAGTGAAAGTAGGAGACTTAGAATGGATGAATGAGGGTTTGGGGATTGATTTAGGAGTTTAGGAGACCTTAGGATACCTAAAAGGGGCTTGGGAAAATATTAAATCACGAAATTACTATTAATGAAACAGACTTTTCAACTCTAAGCAGAGTCACACGGAGGTGCTACAGTGCTCATCAAATTGCTCACTGGCCGTTCAACTGTCCATCAAAATTGGCTTAGCCAAAATTTCAACACGAGCTCTTGGAGGACTTTCTTAACGACTTGACGGGAGGTTTCATGGATCGTGTTGCTTCACACGGACTGTGTACGGGTCAGTGGAGACACAATTGGCCTAGGAATCATCTCCCAAGACAAGCAAATCCACTGGAACACTTGACGAGCCACCTCACGGGCCGTCGAATGGCTCACAGAACGTGGGGTTGGTCGTGGCCAAAGAATTTTCTCATGGGGTGGTTCCCGACCACCCCTAGCTCACTGGACCTTCATACGGAGCCCCACACAAACCGTGATAATTTTCACGGACCGTGGTCCTGTCCTTGGCCTCTTTTCAGGGCCTATCTCCAATGTCTTTCAAATTTCAGGCAGTGCCACCTTTTAGGCCATAACTTTCTCATCCGAACTCTGAATCGAGTGAAACTAGTTGCGTTGCGAAGCTAACGCAAAGAGATTCGATTGTTATATAGAAACCCACACGGTTCAACCCACATCAAAAGTTATGCTAGCTCAAAGTCTACTACCCAAACGGCCTGTCTAGGCCACCAAATGATCTGTTTTGCGTTCGGCCACTTAAACTCAATCCGTGTCTACCAAATCTCAACCATGACTAGTAGTACATCATACAAGACCAACCGTATGGATTTTTTGAAAATATTTGGGTTGTTACACCTTACTTCAGACCTATGACCCCATTAGACCTTTACTGGAGCGATCTCCTTAGTCCTCACCTTCCTCACCTTCTATTCAAAATGGCCACTACCTGCTCCTCATAAAATTAATCTAGGCTCAACTCAACTGAGTCCATAGAAATCATATGAGACTCATCTAGATTATAACGCTACAACATCGAAACATGGAACACAGGATGGACTGAAGATAGGTTGGGTAGAAAGGCAAGTCTATAAGCCACCTATCTCACTCTATTAAGGATCTCAAAAGGACCAATGAACCTCAGACTGAGCTCTCCCTTCTTTCTGAATCTCATAACACCCTTCAAAGGTGAGACCTTCAACCAGACCATGTCACCTGCCATGAACTCCAAAGGCAAACCCACCAGTCAGCATAGCACTTTTGGTAACTCTAGACAATCACCAATCTACTCTGAATCAACCACACCTGCTCTAGATCATCACTCAATATATCAACAGTCATACTAAGGGCTTACCTACTAGGGTTGAAACACAAACATACATAGATATGAAATCATAAGGCAACTCATTCCCCAAGGAGAAATAAGCAGAAAAATATGAATAAGTAGAGCAAAGATAAAATAATATAGATATATGGTGATAACAAACAAAAATAATACCTATGATCATAGTATCAAAGGCCTAAGTCTCCATTCTACCGGGGAAAGCATAGCAATGGACTCCTCATCCCCTACTCGTAGAAGCTGCCTCTCTATCACCAGAATGGGTTGAAATATCACCTGCTCCTGTACCATCGATACATCTACCTTTTTCAGTTTAACCTCTACCTCGGCCCCTAGTTTGCGGGGCTGAACCTTTGGCTGGTGTGTTGGATCTCTAACTGGTGCTGTGGAGTATAAATGATAGGGCCTAGAATGAGTGTTCATAGGGAATTATCAAATAGTATAATCAAGAGATCCATACCCAAATCAAGATCTAGGGGTGGACCACTATTGCGATGGAATATGAGGGATACTGTAGCCTCCCCGGTCTATAAGCCTCTACTGGGAACCAGATGAACTCTGACCTAGTCTATAGGACCTACGAGGGCCTCGTCCTCTTTCTAAAGCTGGAAAGGCAGTATGAACCCTATGGTGCTGGAATAAACCACCTCTTCTGGTGATAACTCTGCCCCCGATGAGGCACCCGAGTATTGTCTCGATGTATGGACCCAGGAATAAACCAATCATAGAAGGCATCATAAAATGTCTCCCAAGTCATTTGAGAAGACCCAACTAGAAGGGATCCTATATAAGTCCTCCACCACTCCCTAGCTAGCCCACGAAGGTGGAGGATAACATTTCTCACACCATGCATGCCTGCTAGTCCCACATCATCAAGTAGTTCTCTATAAGTAGTCAAGAACTTATGAGCATCCTTAGTCTCCCCACCTTGAAACTGAGGCAGGTCCAGCTTTCAAAATCTCTCATATCTCTACTGCTCCTTGTCTGTTAAGGCAATTACAAGTGGAATATCCATAATTGGTGCTGCTAGAGGCTGTGCTACATGAATCAAGGCCACGGGGGCCTACTGCTAATTCAAGGGCTGAACCCCAACTCAAGTATGTGAAGTACTAAATGTGTTAACTGGGCTACCTGCCTGTCCTAAAGTCTAGAGTACAATTAAAACTCTGAAAAGTGTATCCTAAAGTAGTGGTGCTGCAATATAATCATGAGAAACCTGCTCCTATCTATGCTCCATAGCTGGCTCGGGGGAGATAACCCGCTTATAATATGTCGCCAGTGCTGCCCTTTGGCCCCGGCCTCTATCTCATCCCCTGGAATGACCCCTAGCTGGGGTCTCAATAGCTACATCAGGAGCTGCCTCCCCTTGTCTTGTGGCCACTTTAGCTTTAGTCCTCTCTATCTACCAAAAAGACATACTCAATGCTTCAACAAAATCCACCCAGATTTGATTAGAATGAACCAAAATAGAGTTTCCTAACCATCTTTATAGCCTCCCAAGGATAAGGAATATACATCTCTACACTGATACCCAAGATTTTACTAGACATGACTTGTACATATGTGAGATGTAACGGTCTAAAAATTTTTGAAATTCACAATGGTTGGTCAAGGTTAGTGTTAAACTGGTCGTGGTTGAATTTTGGTAGCCATGGGTTGAATTTAATTGGCCGGATTCAAAATGGACCTTTAGGGGTGACTGTGAAGCCGGTTGGGCAGCATACTTTGAAAGATCATAATTTTTGATATGGGATGAACTGTGTGGGATGCGATATATCAAATTGAAGATCTTTGAGTTATATTTGCAATGCAACTGGTTTCACTCAATTCGAAGTTATATATGGAAGTTATGGCAAAAATAGTGAGACTGCTCGTAATTAGAAGGACACTGGAAACAAGGTTCTGAAATTGGGTTAACGGCTGGACCACGAACCGTTTGGTGGTCCACGGTCCATGTGGGGGCTCATGGGATGTTCCAGTGGGCTCCAGGTGGACAGGGTTCCAACCAATGACCAAGTCAAGTCCCACGGACCACCCCACAATCCATGAGACACTTCACGGCCCGTGAGGGGTCTCTTGAAGTGGGACAAAAACTTGGCAAGGGGTCAAGGCTTGACTCCGAACCAAGTAATTCTCCACGGACCAGTACACGGTCCATCTGCAGCTACACAGTCCGTGAGACCCCCCGTAAAGCGATCCAAAAATTCCCCCAAGAATTCGAGCCAAAGTCGAGGCCAAGTATGGCCTCACAGTCCAGTACACGGACCGTGTACCAATGGACGGTTACTGTAGCCCTCCGCGTGACACTGTTTCAGTTAATTAGTCTATTTCATTAATAGTTAATTCATAATTTAATTAGATCCTATGTCCTTTTTAGGCTTTCTATGGTCTCTTAAACCCCCTAAATCAAACCCTACACCCTTTCCATCCTTTCTAAAACTCTTCAATCTATTTTGAAATTCTCTCAGTCCTCTTGACCACCATTGATGAAAGCTTGAAGAAATTTGTGGAAGATCATCCTTGTTGCAAAATCCTTCAATTCTCTTGGTCAATTTCAAGGTATGTGGATTTGATTCATGGATTCCCTTTCATCCATGAAGACCCAAGAATCCTCCTCTTTAAATTATGATTTTAAGTTTCTTTAAGGTTCAGTTCTTTTAATTCTGAAGTATTTAATTAAATGGGATTATGTGCTGTAAACATTAGGTAATTTAAAGTTGATTGAAGTTTGAATTATATGAAGGTTAAATGGCTTTGATGATGATAAAGTAATGCATGTCCCCTTTACTATTGATTTATGCGTGGGTAGTATTTAAATGATGTTTTGAAGGTTGGTTTGACTTGAAATTCTCATGAACTACTCTTGATTTGAATTTAAAGTATGAATTCTAGTACCCATGCTATTCTCATTGTTGCTCATGGCATTGCATGCATGATCATGGATATTTTAATGTGGGCTAAGCCCCAAATATGTTTATGACTATGATTTTGAACAAGTATGGGTTATAGCTAAGTTGCAATCTTACTGAGTCTATGATATGGCTCTTTGAGCAACATGGGTGTTTACACTAATATGATTTGACAAGTATGACATGTATGGATCTAATCTTATGCATGAAGTTCTACATGAAAGTTGTTTGGCTTTTATCCTATAATGAATGACTATGAAATGTGTTTGACTCTTGTTAAGTATGCATAAGAGTAATGAAAGTGATTTGGCTTTTAAGCCCAAGTATGCACGATTTGATGTTCATGTGTCAAGTTTCTATTTTAAAAGCATGTATATGTATACTTATTCTTGTGGGATGATAACTTAGTACCGAGAAGGATTGGAGTAATAAGTGGGATATCCCCAAGGGTCCCACTCTTATTCCAAACTATGTGCCAACGTAGGTTGCTACCAAAATGGGAGACCCGTAAGGTATGCTTTGATATGATATGCTATGTTATGTCCTTCTGAAATGGGAGGCCCGTAAAGAAGGTGGCCATCACATCAAAATGGGAGGCCCGTAAGGTGTGGTGTAGATTACCTTTTGCAAGTAATCTTCTCCAATCCAATGGGAGGCTTCATTGGGCATGTTCATGTTGTAGCTCACATGAATTTTGATGTCGGTTATGATTCCATCCCCTTTATATTATTAGCATTGTGGCATTTCATGCATCATGATTATCATGACATATTATTATATTGTCCCTTTTTATATTCTCTTCTATGTATGAGCCTTTTCCATGTATGTTGTTATAGGTCCATGTGCATATGCATTTGCATGCCTGCATACTTAGTGATTTATTGTGCTAACCCATACTCTTGTCTACATGTTCTATCCATGTAGGGACTGGCGGCAACCTTTATCTACCTTTACACGACGTGTGATCTCATGAATTTACTACCTTGTGGTGAACCCTTTGTTCAAGGGCAATAACTACCCTCTATCTCTTTTGTATTTGTTTATTTCCTTATTTCATGAATTGAGGGTGAGCCTCAAACTATGTCGAGGCCCCGCTTTTTCTATGTAGAGGCAATGTTGGACACACTATACTCTTGCACGTTGTATTATGCTTATTTTGAGTTATTATGACTATTAGGATTATGTTATGGAAATTATGTTTCGATTATGATTATGCTTATGTTTATGGGATTGTAAATGCTAGGAATGTGCTTATGTGGAAAGTCCCATAACCCCGGTGTGCCCCCATAGCTTGAGTCCTACTTACCCGCCCCTTAGAAATACTTGCTATGTGTTATGTGATTCATGCTGATACCATTCCTAGTAACATCTCCATAGCTTGAGTCCAACGCCCCGTTTCCCCTAAAATTGTGTGTTATGTGTTTATTTTTCATGCTTTCGAACCGATGATTTGTGTGATGATGCTATGATGGCTTGATCGAGAACCTTCGAGTTCTCCTTCGCCATGTCATATCTAGGCCCACACTTTTGGGACGTGACAAAGATGGCATCAGAGCCCTAGGTTTGTAAATGATCCTTAGGGTCTATCATGCCGCATCACTTAGAGTCTCATTCATGGGTGTGATGCGTGCCATATCTATGAGGGAGAGGCTATTACAATATTTTAGGAACTTGTCCCTTCATTGTCTCTTGTGTCGTGCTTTATACTATTTATGAGATTCCCTAAACTCTTAGTTCTTGTCGCTCTTTCAGAATATGCCTCCCCGAAGAGCTCCCTTCCCCCGTCAAGCTCCTGAAATTAAGGAAAAATCCCCTCGGGTACCGATAGAGGAACATGTGTCCCATGCTGAGTTCAGATATGTGGTGTCCATGTTTGCCTAAGTTGTGGCTAACCAAGCCTGATCGATCAATCCCGACAATGTGGGTACTCCGACCTCCTCACCTGGATGAACCCCCAGGAGTTCTTTGGATAAAAAATTGATGACGATGCTCAAGAGTTCATTGATGAACTCACTAAGGTGTTAACCATAATGGGAGTGAGCTCGGAAGAGAAAGCCGAGTTGTCCGGTTATCAATTGAAAGATGTTGCCCAAATGTGGTATAGTCAATGGTTGGTTGAGCGGGTGGAGGATGCCAAAGTTGGATAGGAGGAGTTCAAAATGGCTTTCCTTGATCGTTTCTTTCCACTTGAGCTTAGGGAAGCCAAAATGACCGAGTTCATCAACCTTCGACAAGGTGGTATGACCGTGAGGGACTATGCTCTCAAATTTACTATGCTCTCTAAGTATGCTCCAATGCCTGTATCTGATCCCCGTGCAAGAATGCACAAGTTTATTTTGGTTGTTTCAAACTTGGTGGTGAATGAATGCTGAACCGCTATGCTCATTCGTGACATGGATATATTTTGTCTTATGACTTATGCCGAGTAAATTAAGGGAGAGAAACTTAAGGAAAGGAGAGTGCATGAAGCTAAGAGGGCTCAATTGTTTGGTGGGTTCTCAGACTCTAAGGGTGGTGGTTTTGGCCGATTCCACCAAGGCCAAGGTTCTAATGTGAGGGTTGCTAATCTGAGAGTGCCTCCTCCTAAAGAACAAGTTGGGGGTGGTCCCCGAATTCCTCTTTGTGGTCAATGTGGAAAGCATCATATGGGTGATTGTAGAAAGGCTTCAAGTGCTTGCTATGGATGTGGTGGTATGGACCACAAGGTTTCCGATTGTCTAAGGGGCGCCAAGAACGATCAAGTGGCTCCTGGTGGTCAAGGACCGCCAAAGGCTTCGGTTGGTGGTGCTCCTAGGAACAATTGGTTCTATGCTCTTCATGCCCGGCAAGAGATGGAGGAAGCTCCAGACGTTGTGACTGGTATGTTAAAAATCTTTGATTTTGATGCTTATGGTTTACTTGATCCGGGTGCAAATTTATCTTTTGTGACTTCTCTGTTGGCTGTTAAATTTGGTTTGAGTCCTGAAACTCTAAGGGAACCTTATTCGGTGTATACTCCTGCGGGTGAGTCTATTGTTGCCCGGAAAGTGTATCGGGGTTGTCCTATCTCTGTGTTGCATAAAGTGTTCCCCAGTGACCTTATAGAACATGAGATGTATGATTTTGATATTATTCTTGGGATGGATTGGTTGCATGCATCGTATGCCTCGGTTGATTGTAGAACTGGGCAAGTTAAATTTCAAGTTCCTAATGAACCGGTGTCTGAATGGAAGGGTAGTGATTCTGTGGTTAAGGAACGGTTTATTTCCAACCTCAAAGCCTGTATGATGATTTTTAAAGGGTGTATTTATCATATTGTGTGGGTTAGAGATGTGGAGAGTGAGTTAGCTAAGCTTGAATCGGTTCCGTTGGTTAATGAGTTTCCTTAGGACTTGCCGGGTATCCCTCCCGATAGAGAAATAAATTTTGGCATAGATCTCCTTTCGAATACTCAACCTATCTCTATTTCACCTTATCGTATGGCCTCAGCGGATTTGAAGGAGTTGAAGGATCAATTGAAAGATTTGCTAGAAAAGAGGTATATTAGGCCGAGTATCTCACCTTGGGGTGCTCCCGTGTTATTTATGAGAAAGACGGATGGGTCACTCCAAATGTGTATTGATTATCGACAATTGAAAAAGGTGACCATTAACAATAGGTAATCGTTGCCTTGAATTGATGATTTATTTGACCAACTTCAAAGAGATACTCACTTTTCCAAAATAGATCTTCGTTTGGGTTATTACCAATTGAAGGTGAGGGAGTGTGATATTCCCAAGATAGTTTTTCAGATTCATTATAGTCACTTTGAGTTTGTGGTGATGTCATTTGGGTTGACTAATGCTCCTGCAGTATTTATGGACCTTTTGAATCGGGTGTTCATGCCGTTCCTTGATAATTTTGTGGTAGTCTTCATTTATGACATTTTGATTTACTCCCGTAGTGAGCAAGAGCATATGGACCATTTGAGATTGGTTCTTCAAACTTTGAGAGAAAAACAATTGTATGCCAAGTTTAGCAAATGTGAATTTTGGTTGGGAAAAGTTGCTTTCCTTGGTCATGTGGTGTCCGGTGATTGTATTAAGGTTAATCCTAAGAAAACCGAAGCGGTGAAGGACTGGCTAGATCGTTGACCCCTTCAGATATTCGAAGCTTCCTTGATTTAGCCGATTATTATAGAAGGTTTATTGAAGGGTTTTCCTCTATAGCGTCTCTATTGACCAAGTTGACTCAAATGAAGGCTAAATTTGTATGGTCTAATGAATGTGAGAAAAGCTTCCTAACTTTGAAGGATCGACTTACGTCGGCTCCGATTTTGACTCTGCCTAACGGGTTAGATGGGTTTGTAGTATATTGTGATAGATCACGGATTGGCTTGGGTTGTGTGCTTATGCAACATGGTAAGGTGATAGCTTATGCGTCCCGAAAATTGAAAGTGCATGAACAAAATTATCCAACTCATGAGCTAGAGTTGGTGGCGGCGGTATTTGCTTTTAAAATTTGGCGACATTATTTATATGGGGTTCATGTGGATGTATTCACCGATCATAAGATCTTGCAATATGTGTTCACCCAAAGAGACTTTAATTTGTGGCAAAGAAGGTAGTTGGAACTTCTCAAGGACTATGATATGAGTGTTCTATATCACCCGACAAGACTAATGTTGTGGCGGATGCCCTTAGTAGGATTTCTATAGGGAGTGTGACTCATGTAGAAGAAGGGAAGAAGGAGATAGTGAAAGATGTGCACCATTTGGCTAGGTTGGGTGTAAGATTGGCCGAATCCGAAAATGGTAAAATTTGTGTTTTAGGTGGATCCGAGTCTTCTTTAGTAGTTAAAGTTAAGAAGAAACAAGACTTAGATCCTTCCTTGGTTGAGTTGAAGAAGTTTGTGGCCGATGACAAGATTGAGGTTTTCTCCCAAGGGGGAGATGGTGTGCTACGGTACCAAGACCGTTTGTGTGTTTCAGATGTTGATTGCTTAAGGGAGACTATCATGAAAGAGGATCATAATTCTCAATATTCTATTCATTTGAGATCTATCAAGATGTACCGAGACTTGAGAGAGTTGTATTGGTGGCATGGTATGAAGAAGGACGTGGCTAAATTTGTGTCGGACTGTCCTAATTGACAACAAGTAAAAGTGGAACATCAAAGGCCCGGTGGTTTGACCCAATACATTGAAATTCCTACTTGGAAGTGGGAAGATGTAAACATGGACTTTGTGGTTGGGTTTCCCCGTACTTAGAGATAATTTGATTCCATATGGGTGGTTGTTGATAAAATGACGAAGTCGGCTCACTTCTTACCTTTTAAGACTACCTATAGTGTCGAGGAGTATGCTAAGGTATATATTTAGGAGTTGGTGAGATTGCATAGTGTGCCGAGGTCTATCATATCGGATCATGACACTTAATTTACTTCTTATTTTTGGAAGTCCTTTCAAAAGGGACTTTGTACTAAGGTTAAGTTGAGCATCACATTTTATCCTCAAACCGATGGATAAGCCGAAAGGACAGTTCAAACCTTGGAGGACATGTCAAGGGCTTGTGTGTTAGAATTTAAAGAAAATTGGGATGATCATCTATCTCTCATCGAGCTTGCTTACAACAATAGCTTTCATGATAGCATTGGCATGACACCATTTGAAGCTTTGTATGGTAGGAGATGTAGGTCTCCGGTTGGTTGGTTTGAAATAGGTGAGGCGGCCTTGATAGGCCCGGATTTGGTTGTTGAGGCCAGTGAAAAGGTAAAGTTGATTAGGGAAAGGTTGAAAACGGCCCAAAGTCGCCAAAAGTATTATTATGATGTTAGGAAGAGGGATCTTGAATTTCATGTTGGTGATTAGGTGTATGTGAAGGTATCCCCCATGAAGGGCATCATGCGTTTTGGAAAAAAGAACAAGTTGAGCCCTCGGTACGTCGGACCTTATGAGATTTTGGAACGAGTTGGCAATGTGACTTATAGGTTGGACTTGCCTTTGGACATGAGCACCATCCGGTATTCCATGTGTCCATGTTGAGGAAATTGGTTGGTGATCCTAAAGCAATTACACCCTTGGAGGGTGTGACGGTTGGAGAGAACTTGACCTACGAAGAGGTGTCGGTTGAGATCTTGGATAGGCAAGTGAAGCGGCTTTGGAACAAGGAGGTAGCTTCGGTCAAGGTGCTTTGGAGGAACCAAGTCGTGGAAAGTGCGACATGGGAAGCAGAATTGGACATGATGGAGTGATATCCCTATCTCTTCCAATCTACTCAAGCCTAAGGTACTAGGTTCTATCCTTGTATGGTCCTAAATCTTTAAATTCTTGAGTTTCATAACATTGAATGCATACATGAGCACAAGAATCATTTAAATGATGATTTGACATGAGTTTTGAAAGACTTTTGAAATGATGCATGATTTGTTATAAGTTTGATGAAAAAGAATGTCTCTTGCTGATTGTTGTCCTCAAGCCGTAGTTGTGCCATTCGAGGACGAATATTTCCAAGGGGGAGATGATGTAACAGTACAAAAAATTTTAAACTTTGTAATGGTTGGTCAAGGTTAGTGTAAAATTGGTCGTGGTTGAATTTTGGTAGCCATGGGTTGAATTTAAGTGGCCGGATTCAAAATGGACCTTTTGGTGAGACTGTGAAGCCGGTTGGGCAGCATACTTTGAAAGATCATAACTTTTGGTATGGGATGAACTGTGTGTGATAATATATATCAAATTGCAGCTCTTTGTGTTATCTTCATAACACTACTAGTTTCTCTCAATTCGGAGTTTGTATGTGGAATTTATTGCCAAAATAGTGAGACTGCCTGTAATTAGAAGGACACTGGAAACAAGGTTCTGAAATTAGGTTAAGGGACGGACCACGGTCCGTTTGTTGGTCCACGGTCTGTGTGGGGGCTCGTGGGATGTTCTAGTGGGATCCAAGTGTCCAGGGTTCCATCCAAGGACCAAGTGAAGTCCCACGGACAACCCCACGGTCCGTGAGACACTTCACGGCTCGTGAGGGGTCCCGTGAAGTGGGGAAAAAACTTGGCAAGGGTTCAGGGCTGGACTCCAGAACCAAGTGATGCTCCACGGACCAGTACATGGTTCCTGTGCAGCTACACGGTCCGTGCGACCCCCCGTGAAGTGATCCAGAAAGTTCCCCGAGAGTTCGAGCCGAAGTCGAGGCCAAGTGTGGCCTCACGATCCAATACATGGACCGTGTACCAATGGATGGTCACTGTAGCGCTCCGTGTGACACTGTTTCAGTTAATTAGTCCATTTCATTAATGGTTAATTCGTAATTTAATTAGATCCTATGCCCCTTTTAGGCTTTCTAAGGTCTCCTAAACTCTCTAAATCAAACCCTAAACCCTTTTCATCCATTCTAACACTCTTCAATCTATTTTGAAATTCTCTAAATCCTCTTGACCTCCATTGATGAAAGTTTGAAGAAATTTGGGGTAGATCATCCTTGTTGTGAAATCCTTCAACTCTGTTGGTCAATTTCAAGGTATGTGGGTTTGATTCATGGATTCCCTTTCATCCATGAAGACTAAAAAACCCTCCTCTTTAAATTATGATTTTAAGTTTCTTTAAGGTTGGGTTCTTTAAATTTTGAAGTATTTAATTAAATGGGATTATGTGACGTAGATATTAGGTGATTTAAAATTGATTTAAGTTTGAATTATATGAAGGTTAAATGGCTTTGATGATGATCAAGTAATGCATGTCCCCTTTACTATTGATTTATGCATGGGTAGTATTTAAATGATGTTTTGAAGGTTGGTTTGACTTGAATTTCTCATGAACTACTCTTGATTTGAATTTCAAGTATGAATTCTAGTACCCATGCTATTCTCATTTTTCCTCATGGCATTGCGTGGATGATCATGGATATTTTGATGAAAGTTTTGATGCGGGCTAAGTGCCAAACATGTTTATGACTATGATTTTTAACAAGTATGGGTTATGGCTAAGTTGTGATCACACTAAGTCTATGATATGGATCTTTGAGCGACATGGGTGTTTACACCAATATGATTTGACAAGTATGACATGTATGGAGCTACTCTTATGCATGAAGTTCGACATGAAAGTTATTTGGCTTTTAGCCCATGATGCATGACTATGAAATGTGTTTGACTATTGTTAAGTATGCATAAGAGTAATGAAAGTGATTTGGATTTTAAGCCCAAATATGTATGGTTTGATGTTCATGTGTCAAGTTTCCATTTTAAAAGCATGTATATGTATACGTATTCTTGTGGGATGATGACTTAGTATCGAGAAGGATTTGAGTAGTAAGTAGGCTATCCCAAAGGTCCCACTTATTTCCTGAAACTATGTGCCAACGTAGGTTGCTACCGAAATGGGAGACCCGTAAGGTATGCTTTGATATGATATTCTATGTTATGTAAATCCTTTCGAAATGGGATGCCCGTAAGGAAGGTGGCCATCATACCGAAATGGGAGGTCCGTAAGGTGTGGTGTAGATTATCTTTGGCAAGTAATCTTCTCCGATCCAATGGGAGGCTTCATTGGACAAGTTCATGTTATAGCTCACATGATTTGGATGTCGGTTATGGTTCCATTTCTTCTATATTATTAGCATTATGGCATTTTGTGCATCATGATTATCATGGCATATTGTTATATTGTCCCTTCTTATATTCTCTTCTATGTATGTGCCATTGCCATGTAGGTTGTTATAGGTCCATGTGCATATGCATTTTCATGCGTGCATACTTAGTTCTTTATTGTGCTAGCCCATACTCTTGTCTACTTGTTCTAACCATGTAGGAACCGGCGACAACTTATATCTACCTTTACACGACGAGTGATCTCTTGAAGCTACTAGCTTGTGGTGAGTCCTTTGTTCAAGGACAATAACTACCCTCTATCTTTTTTGTAGTTGTTTATTTCCTTATTTCATGAATTGAGGGTGAGCCTCAAACTATGTCGACGCCCCGTGCTTTCTATGTAGAGGAAATTGTGGACACACTATACTCTTGCACGTTGTATTATGCTATTTTGAGTTATTATGAATATTGGGATTATGTTATGGAAATGATATTTCGATTATGATTATGCTTATGTTTATGGGATTATGAATGTTGGGAATGTGCTTATGTGGAAAGTCCCATAACCCCGGTGTGCCCCATAGCTTGAGTCCTTCTTACCCGCCCCTTAGAAATATTTGTTATGTGCTATGTGATTCATTCTTATCTCATTCCCAGCAACATCCCCATAGCTTGAGTCCAAAGCCCCGTTTCCCCTAGAATTATGTGTTATGTATTTATTTTCCGCGCTTCTGAACTGATGATGTGTGTGATGATGCTATGATGGCTTGATCGAGGACTTTCGGGTTCTCCCTTGCTATGTCACATCTACGCCCCCACTTTTGGGTTGTGACATGAGACCTATGAACCTGGGGCTCTAAAAGCAAATTGTCACGACCCAAAATTTGGGTGTGATATCACTCACCTAACCCATCAAGGTGAGTCAACCCAAAATCTAAACAACTCAACATAATAATAAAAGTAGAAAATAAACAGTCTAATAAGATAGATAGGCAAAGAAATTGAAAATTACAACCATCCAAAAATTGGTGTCACATGTACAAGCCTCTAAATAATGAATACTCAAATGAAAATACAAGTCTAAATGTTTACTCCCCAAATAGAACATAACATAAGATAAAATCCTCGAAGGCCTACCAAAGGTACAACCAGCTACCTCACAAGTGATCCTGAAGCTTGATCTTAAACATTTGAAAGTAAGGCAGGCGACGGTACCGGGACCGATACCGCCGGATCGGTATTTACCAGAATCAGACCGGTACCGGCATCAAGAATACCGGTAATTTGACCCCTTACCGTCCCAGTCCAGTATAATCTGGAGTCAAACCAGACCGGACCAGTCCGGTAAACCAGACACCCCTCTTCTTTTTAAAAATAAATTAAATAATTGGTTAAAGTTTGAATTTAAAGTTGTATTTTTAAAAGTTCAATTTATTATTCTCAATTCTTAAAATTTATAAATTTAAATTTTAAAGTTTTCAAAAATCAAACTTTAAATTTTAATTAAAAGTTTGATAAAATTATCACTATATAAGTTTTTTTAAACTTTAACGAGTTTAAATTTTTTAAGTTTTCAAATTTAAAACTTTGACTTTAAAAGTTTAAATTTCAATTTTTTAAAATATAAAATTTAAACTTTAAAGTTTAAAATTTTGAATGTTCTATTTTATATTTTAAAGTTAACAAAGATTTGAGTAGAAAAATATATATTAAAAAAGTTTGTAGAGTTAAAGTAATCAAGATAATAATTTAAAAAATAAATAAGGCGAATATCCTATAATTTTATTATGTTGGTACATAGTAACTTGATGTTGTACAAAATACAAATATTAGAAAAGATTCAAAAGAACCTAATTTACACAACCACCTTCTAAGAAGGGTTCTGTTTTAATTAGGTCTTAACTCTTAAATTTTAATATACTAATATCTTATACCACATTCAAAATCTTTTCTAAGTGTTTGTAACATTTCTATTATTACATTTTCAGGAATTGGTTCTTGAGCTTGTTCCTCCATAAAATCCATGCCGTCTTCACTTGATTCCGATAAAATATTATCTATATTGGCTTCAAATTGAGATGGCAAAGTTGGACGCCCTAAATTCCTCCGCTCTGCATTTATCCAGTCTCTGAATAAAATTAAAATTTTAAAACTATCCACTGCTAGTGAATGCCTATCGTCTCCTAGTTGAAATCTTGTCGCACTGAAAGCCCCTTTTGAAGCCACCGACGATGCTTGGATAGCTAGCACATCACGAACCACCCGCTGAAGTTTTGAAAAAAATTTACCACGATTCTTCCACCAATCAAAAAGTTGCAGCTTTTCCTCAACATCGTTTATGCTTTCTGTAGCCTGGTTAAGATATTCATCAAAATCAGTTTGTTCGTTAGAAGTAAGTCCGAGATAATTTTCTAACATGTCATCAATGTTATCCTCATATCTACACCTAGATGGTTCATGTTCTTAATATTGTATATTTTCTTCTATATTCGAATTATATAAATCATCTAATTTTCTAGCTTCTATTTTAATGGTACCTTTAACTACTGCCAAATTATATAATTGGTTATCTTCATCATCGTCAATATTTAAATTTGAATATATGCTATCTAACATTCTAGATGCACCTATTTCTTTATATGTTGGATTAAATAAACAAGCTGTCACGCCTCCAACTCTACAAAGATAGACAGGCACTCGGTGCGCTCTAGGACCGAGAGAACCATCACACAACCTGTTGTTATCATGAATATATCAAAGACAACTCTACTGAGATAGAAGACCAAAATATGTTGCACCAAACTTATATACAGGACTTGGCCGTTGAGGCCACACCTATTTAGAGACAAGATACAACCGAACTATATACAATAAGTCTATAAAGCCTCTACAAGATAGAAAAATTAAACATAGGTCGGGGCAGGCCCCGCCTTACATCAAACTATTATACAATACCAAAATGCATAAACTATAGACTCAGTAAAGCCCCGGGATCAA
>JBCEWC010012459.1:0-15840 GCA_038996855.1 Solanum aculeatissimum | reverse complement strand
TGAGTGTAATGATGCTATGATGGCTTGATCGAGGGTCTTCGGGTCCTCTTTTTCTATGTCACATCTAGGCCCCCTATCCGGGTCGTGACATCCATCCTTCTAGACTTCTATTTGTTGTATCAAGATTCTGGATTACTTGTGAGGAAGTTACTTATGTCTCCAGCAGGCCTTCAAGGATCCCATTGTATGTTTTTGTTTTGTTTTAGGACTAGACATTATGACTAGTATTTTACTTGAGAATTCGATATTTAGAGACGTGTACATGTGACACAAGTTCTTGGGATAGTTGTATTGTGTTTTCTTCTATTTATCTATCTTATTAGACTATTATATTCCGCTTTTAGTATTATTGTTACGTTTTTGGGTTTTGGGCTGACACATCTTGGTGGGTGAGGTAAGTGTCATCACACATAGGCTTTAGGTTGTGACACTATGGTATCAGAGTGCCAAGTTTATAGGTCTCACGTGTGTACAAGCCTAGTCTAGTAGAGTCTTGAGGATTGGTGCTCAGATATCCATTGCTTATCCTTGAAAGGCTATGAAGACTGTTAGGAAATCCTCTTTTGCTTCATTCTGAATTATTCTTGTGTGGTTTTTTTTTTTGAAGTACTAGTGTTTGTGTGTCCTTTGATAGATGACGAGGACTAGAACGAACGCTACTTCAGAAGGAGGAGAGGTCGCCCTTGATGTTGCAATTGAGACCTCAGCTAGGGATAAGAGTCGTACAAGAGTGTGAGCTAGAGGTCAGGGCTGAGGAGTTGCACCGGTGAGGGATTATGATCGGGGTATCTCCTCTAAGCCAGCTTTGGAGCCTAGACAAGAGTAGGTTCCACATGAGTTTGCTGCAGCACCACTACTTCAGGATACACTATTGAGGGTTTTGGGTGTGTTGGAGACTTTTGGGTGAGAAAATATCCTAGATGACACTTCTGGTACTTCATAGACTTGAGATGGGGTTCATCCCCCAGATCACTAGGTCTAGGTGGAGAAGCCACTAGCAACTCCAATTATTGAGGTTCCACCAGCAACTTACTTGACTGATGATGAGCAGCGGAGGTATGAGATATTCTAAAATATGGCCCCACCTCAATTTCAAAGTGGGATGACAGAGGATGCACATGAGTTCTTGACTACTTGTAAAGAGTTACTGGATGTCCTAGGACAAGCAGAGACACATGGTGTGAGATATGTTACCTCCAGCTCTGTGGGCAAGCTAGGGAATGGTGGAGGACTTATACAGGATCCCTTCCACCAGGGTCTCTTCAGATTACTTGGGAGATGTTTTCAGATGCCTTTTATGATTGGTTTATGCCTTAGAGTGTTCTCAAGGAGATCCAATTGGGATTTGACAGTTTGAGGTAGGGCACTATGACAGTTTTAGAGTATGAGGTTTGCTTCTTCCAGTTGGCCTATCATTCTAATGGTATACTTTTGATCGAGGAAGACAACATTCATTGATTTATGAGAGGGCTATTATATCCTATCAGACAACTGATATTCTGGGTAGCTAGGGATGGAGTTTCCTTTCTGTCAGTGGTTAGTACTACTGCCAAGAAGGCAAAGTTGATGCAAAGGGAAGAGTTTGGAGACCCCAAAAGGGTTGTACTTTGGGACAATTGATGTCGCTCAAGAAACACCTTCTTTTTAAGGTAAAATGGCCATTGTCATATAATTAACCTAATCGAGGTTAGGGTCGATCCTTCAGAGAATATGGTAGACTCAAGAATTAATTCAATGTAAGTTGGAATGATTAACCTACTTATCTCCTAAGAAATGGGGTTTTTTGTAAAGTAAAATTTATTAAACTAAATTAATGCAGGTGATGAGAAACCAGTAAAAGAGCTAACTAGGGTCATGTATTCCCTATGAATCCTTAACTTGGTATTATCAAATAAATGCAACCTATTTTAGTATGTAAGTGTAGGACAGTAAGTTAGATTCACCTAAACCATTGATCCAGTAAATTGGTAAATTTTATCTTGAAACTTGTTTTATCTCTGTGATGTAACATTACTAATCCTTACTTTTATCCTAGTACAACCTTCCTTTGATCTAGTTCGGTTGATTAGACGAGAACATCTCAATCGAATCCTGTTAATTACCTCTTTTTCTATTCATTACTTCCTTGATCCGGCAAGTAACACAAGGCGAGTTCTAATGTAGGCCTTTGTTAAAAAGTTGTTAAAGTAAAGAGTATTAATTAATACAACCTAACACACCTTCCAAGAATTACACAATATTCGATTTTACCTTTTTAGTTTCTCATGGTTCTCACAACCCTAGTTGTGGACTTAGCTATGCATCATCAATATAAATGTAGAAATTATGATGTAGAGTAACATAATTAAGCATTTACACAGATGAATTAAGAATATGAAATCTTACTCTTCAATTAGAATCACAAGGTTGAATTAAGAACACACAATAATATTTCTCCTTTCAAAATATAATAAACCTAAGTGTATCCTCTAAAGCCTTGTTCAAACTTCGTGACTGCAGGGGAAATTTTGAAAAATAACCTAAAAACCTATTTATAATGTGTATAATACAAAGCAAAAATGGAATAGTAAAACTGTGCCGGCACACTCTACAGGCAGGTCCACGGCTCGCGCATCAGTCTATGGCTCATACGTTGGGATTTTTTGGAATGCAACTAAAATCTAGAGACTAATTCTACGAGACCTTTCCACGAGTCGTATAAGATTTTACAGCCCATGCAGGGTTTCGTTTGATGACGTTTTAGAACTTCTCCACTTTTTTATCCTCAGGGTACGACCATATTCTACGACTCATGGATTGCTATGACTCGTTTGCTTCTTTCATAGAGTTCAACAAAGAAATTCACCCCTTACTAAAAATTGATATAAGACCCCATCTGTGGCTCGCGAACATTTCTACGACCAGTAAAAGGTTCTGTGGATCATCAAATTTTATTGTTTCAGCTCACTTTGTCCAAAAACCATGTCAACACTGAAATCCTTCAAAACAAACACATCAAATCTGCTAATATCGCTTTGAGAACACACAAAATTCCAAGTTTTAAGCATCAAAAGTATTGCATTTCAGCAGCACATCAACACCCTCAACTTAAAATTATTGTTTGTCCTCAAGCGACAGACTATATCTAGATAAGCAGTATAGAGACGCACAGACTTTAACCCAATGGCACAGACTTTATCAAAATCCAACAAAGACACCCACACCTCTTTTCAAAGACATATCAGATAGTTATCCAACAAACCAATGCAGACCCATACATCCTACAGTGCAACTATGATAAGTTATACAACCATAAATACGCAACAATCACTAGCTTATTCATATATCAATAATACAATGCAAGTTCCCTCACAAAACAAAGTCTCGTTCCTCACTCCAGATGATATTTTCAAATTCAGTGCTTGGAACAATACTACAACACTCACTCTCCCAAAAATTATTCAAATACTATGACCACTACCATAGGCTTGCCCCTATACTCACGACAAATACCTTCAACTAGTTAGACTGGGATCACTTTAGGACTATCTAGGCTTGTAACGTAGGCTCAGGGGTTTTGGTATGATACTTTAGGAACATAGTGAACAATGACCCTCCTTGACACCTCATTTTTCTACACTTTTGCCCTACCAACCTATCATTTTCTCATCCCCATTTTTTTAATTTTGAACCTTTTAGGGTGCCTTAGAATTCATTTTTGCATAGTGCCTTTATTTTTCACAATCGTTTTCTATTTAGCACACTTATTAGTCACTTATTTAGTTCCCCCCCCCCCCCCCGCCCCTGGATTCATTTTGTGACTCTTCCATACATTAGCCACCCTAAACTTAGGTATTTAGCCTGAATTGAGTTGCACAATATCCATCCTCAGAAACAAGGCCATTCTCGGTGGCTACCCTCAACTTAGGCTTTTGGTCTAAGTTAAGGTTCACAAAGTTCAAGGAAGGATCAGGGCCAATTTTTGGACTTAGTATTAATTAAGGCAAGGTTGCTTAGATGTTTACAAAGAAAAAGGTCAATTTCAAGCTCAAACACATAGATCAATGGATATATAACATATTTGGTTGGTTATTTCAAGCTAAGTGGACTATTAAGAACAATGGCCTAAGTTCCTTTCCTAACCAACTAATCTACAGAATAAGTCAGAGTAACAGGGCAAGTTCTGAATTTAAACATAGTACTGAATCATGTAATTAAGCTCACTCACACATGGCACTGCTTACATATTAATACAGGCAATCAGATCATGCTTTTTATCACAATTTAACTTATCAGAACAAGCACTTGTCAAACAACTAATCATATATGGTTGCTATCAAGACTAACTAATAAAAAAAATCTAGTGGCTATCATTTTTAAAAAAAACATACTATGCCATAATTACAAGTATTGTATGCTACTAATACTACCTAAACATCCTAAACATGCAGGTTCAACAGAAAATAAATATCCACAGGAAAAAATAACAAAGGCAAGAAAACTCTTTGGTTGAAAAATCAGGATAGTTATAGGCCAAGGCTACTCAGATTTCACTAAGGCTAATAACTACCCACACCCCATCAAAAAGGTTATACATTGTCCCCAATGCACACCAAGTATCATAAATAAAGAATAGGGGTCAAAAAGAATATACCTGGGCGCCTAAGCGCCTCACTCCTCTTAGGTTGCCTCCCAAGTAGTGCCTGATTTATTGTCGCGACACGACTTGGACCATCTAATTACTCAAACTTCATCAATGGCATAAACCTCCATCTTTAGCTCATCTGGCCGTTTCATTGATTGACAAACATTGAAGATGACTTTTTTTATCGTTCAATCTAAACTTGAGTATGACTGATTCTATGTTCACCAGGCTCACTTAGTGGCTAAGAAAGACCTTCCCAAGATGATAGGGACTTTGAAGTTGACCTTGCAATTTAGGATCACAAAGTCTGTAAGGAATATAAATTTTTCCACTTTGATGAGAACATCATATAGTATCCCCAATGGCTTTTTCACCATGTGGTCAGCTATCAACAGTCTCATGCTCATAGGGGTAGAGGTTGTCAGACCAAGTTTTTTAAAGATCACAAGGGGCATCAAATTTATGTTAGCACTAAGATAACACAATGCCCTTGTGAACTCCACATCACCCATGGTGCAGAGAATGGTGAATGCTCCTGGGTCTTCTCACTTCTACACCAAGGAGCTAGTTGAAATCACACTGCAATATTGGAGCTCTTGTGAGAACTCCTAGCTCATAGTACTCTTCTTTGTAATTAGATCCATCATTAACTTTGCATGCCCAGGGAACTTCTCCAATGCCTCAATCAACGGTATATTTATAGAGAGTTGCTTTAACATAGAGAGAAAGTGTTTGAACTTACCCTACTCCTCCTTTTTCTTTAATCTTTAAGGGAAGGGAGGAGGAGGATGAGGAATGGGTCTTAACTATTTCGGTGCTATGTCGCTTTTCTCATTCTCTGCACGATCATCTCCAGTGTCAGTCTACCTATTCACAACACTCTTGTCACAAACATCACCATTATCCAATGGCACTGGAGGATCAATGGTCTACTTTCCACTGTGAGTGGTGATTGCCATACACTGCCCCTTATTTTTAGGATTTTGCACTGTGTTATTAGGCAGCGTACCTTTTTAGCATTGGTTCAACTGAGTCTATATCTAGCCAAATTGATGCTCGAGCTTCTTAATTACCACTGAGTGAGACAATCTTCTGGTTAATGCTGGGGATATCAAACTTTATCCCCTTTAGTGTCTCATCCTGTGCATCAACTTTCTTCAACAACTGGTCAAACATATCCTCAATGCGAGAAGAGTCAGCGCTAGCATGCCAATTATATGGTAGAACATATAGACCATTTTTGAAGCCATCTCTACGATCCGATTCAGCATATCTGTTTGGTCCCCTATTTCTATCATAATAACCTCCTCTATTGTTATCTTTGAAGGTGCTATCTCGCCCATAGTTCTGACCTTGGTGCCAGTAGTCCTGATTGGACCCTTGGGGGTTGGTCCAAAAACTCACCATTTGATCAGCAACAAAACACATGTCCTCCTCATAATAAGTTTCATCGTACATGGAGGTTGATGAGCTATAACATTCAATCGTTCCAAATTATGTTTCATCATCAGCTCTACATTAGTATTAATTTGTGCAAGTTCTTGCATCACTTCCTTGCTTGCTTGTGTTTGTGGTGGATTAGTGCTAACAGAGAATAAACTCCTTGTAGTAGACTTTTCCCTTGTACCCCATGCATGGTTCGTCTTGACTACCCTTTCAAGTCTCTCAACAATCTCCTAGAATACACGATCTATAAAAGAGTCCCCCATAATAGTATCATAACTCGCTTGGCCATTCTCATCAAGGGCTTTATAGAAGATCTCAATTAGGGCTTCATCAACAATCTTATGGTTAGGGACACATCTCAAACACTTAGTGAACCTCTCCCATGTAGCACCAATCGAATCACCAGGTATCTACTCAAATTTGTTAATTTTAGCTTCTTTGAGATCTGGAAAAACCTCTCCAGAATGGACGTCTACAATTTTGCCCAACTGGTGATCAAACTCTATGGGAGCTCAGATAACCATAATGTTGCATTGCTTGTAAGAGAAAGTAGGAAAACATAGAGCCTAACAATATCCATGGACAGATTTTGGTTCCCCATCATACTCTTATAGACAAACACAATGTTATGCAGATAGTTATATGGATCCTCTGATGGTAGACCCGCAAACAATCCATAATTCTATAGCATTTTGAGCAATCCACTCAAAATGATGAACTTTGTGTCATCCTGTAGTGGGGTAACACAATAGCTCCCGTAACATCCACCGCCATAGGGTTAAGCCGATATTGGTTCCATTGATTTGTTGTGGCTTGCAGCCCTTGTGGTTGTGGATTCAGCAACAGTGGATTTTCTTTGTTCAGATTAAGTGTTGCATTCATTATATCACCAGCAACATTGTTTGTATTATCTTAGGCCATCCTCCTTAGTGTTCTTTGGATCTCTGGATCAAATACAGTCGAGGGATTGCCTCAACTCTGAGTGTTGTGCATACACTACACCTGCATATAAAAGCAAAAATAACAAAATATAAAATTAGGAAAATAAAGATTAATCACCCAAAATAACTTGAATTAACCAAGGCGAGCCATATTCCCCGGCAACGGTGCCAAAATACTTGATGTTGCTTAGGCTGCACCTTCTTTTTAAGGTAAAATGGTTGTTGTCAAGTAATTAATCTAACCAAGGTTAGGTTCAATCCCTCAGAGAATATGGTAGACTCAAGAATTAATTCAATGTAAGTTAGAATGATTAACTTGCTTATATCCCAAGAAAGGGATTTTTTTATAAAGTAAAATTAACTAAACTAAGGTAATACAGGTGATACAAAACCAGTATAAGAGCTAACTAGGGTCATGTGTTCCCCATGAATCTTTAACTTGGTATTATCGAATAAATGCAACCTTTTCCAGTGTGTAGGTGTAAGATAGTAAGCTAGGTTCACCTAAACCTTTGATCCAACCAATAGGTAAATTTCATCCCGACATTTGATCCATCTTCGTGATGTGACATTACTAACCCTTACTTTTTATCTCAGTATAATCTCCCTTTGACCTAGTTCGGTTGATTAGATGAGAACATATCAATCAAATCCTGTTAATTACCTTTTTTTCTATTCATTACTGCCTTGATCCGGCAAGTAACAATAGGTGAGTTCTAATGTAGGCCTTCATTAAAAAGTTGTTAAAGTCAATAGGATTAATTAATACAACCTAAAACACCTTCCAAGAATTACACAATATCTGATTTTACCTTGTTAGTTCCACATGGTTCCCACAACCTTGAGATCTTTCTATGGATGTGGATCTCCCAATTATTTGATGCGATAGTGCCCTAGGAGAACGCATTCGGGGCCCTACCGTACATACTTTGCAACACTAGTTAGATATCTGACATAACTAACTAGAGGTTCAGCTCAACAGACTACGGACTGGGGTAGAGGTCAGACTGATAGCAGTGGACATGCTGGTGCTAGGAAATTAGGTGGTACTTCCACTAAGTCAGGTGGGTGGGGGTCAGATTCTATGGGTGGAAGTTGAGGTGCCCATTGTTATGCCTTCCCAGGTAGACCCAAGGTTGAGGCTTCTGATGTTGTGATCACAATTAGTATTCTAGTTTTCCATCGCCTCACAATTGTGTTGTTTGATTCTAGCTCTACTTATTCTTTTATATTTGCTTATTTCTCCTTGGGGTTTATTTTGCCTTATGATTCCACGTTTGTGCCTATTCATGTTTTAAACCTAGTAGGTGAGCTCTTAGTAGTGGATCGAGTGTACTAATCATGTCTTGTTACTTTGGTGGGCTATGAGACTTAGTTAGACTTGATTACATTAGATATTGTAGATTTTAATGTTATTTTAGGTATGGATTGGCTATCTCCTTATCATGTTATTCTTGATTATTATGCCAATACCATTACCTTAGCTATGTCAGGTAGACCGAGGATTGAGTGGACTACTTTGAGGGGTTCCTATCCTAGTAAGGTGATATCTTATATTCGATCCCAAAAGTTAATTGATTGAGGGTGTTTGGCTAACTTTGCTTTTATTCTTGATACTATTGTTAAGACACCTTCTATGGACTCTATTCCAGTGGTTTGTGAGTTCCCAGATGTGTTTCCTACTGATTTACCAAGATTCCCTCTTGGTCGGGACATTAATTTTACTATTAACCTTCAGTTAGGCACCAAGTCCATTTCTATCACTCCCTGACGAATAAATCTAGCTGAGATGAAGGATCTAAAGAAGCAGCTTAACAACCTGTTGAGTAAGGGCTTTATTAGCCCTAGCATGTCACCTTGGGGTGCCCCAACTTTGTTTATTAAGAAGAAAGATGGATCTATAAGGATGTGTATTTATTATAGACAGTTGAACAGAGTGACTATTAAGAACAAGTACCCACTCCCTCGCATTGATGATCTGTTTGACCAGCTTCAGGATTTGCATTGTTTTCTAAGATTGATTTAAGGTCTAGGTATCATCGGCTTCATATTCGGCTATCAGATATTTCCAAGACAAATTTCCAGACTAGGTATGGCCATTATGAGTTTCTTGTTATGTCTTTTGGTTTGACTAACACTCCTACATCATTTATGGAGTTAATGAATAGGGTGTTTTGGCCATATCTGGATTCGTTCGTGATTGTGTTCACCAATGATATTTTGGTCTATTCCAAAACTGAGGAGGACCACGTGAGACATTTGAGGATTGTGCTCCAGAAATTTAAGGGGGGGAAGTTTTATGCAAAATTTACCAAGTGTGAGTTCTAGTTGAGTTCGGTAGCATTCTTAGGGCACGTGGTATCCAAGGAGGGTATTTGAGTTGATCTGATGAAGATTGAGGTCGTTCAAGGTTGGACTAGGCCTACCACAGCTATTGTAATTCATAATTTTGTGTGTTTGGCTAGTTATTATCACCATTTTGTTCAGGGTTTCTCCACTATTGCAGTCCCACTAACTAGACTCACTTAAAGGAATATGATATTTCATTGGTTCTATGATTTTGAAGAGAGCATCCAAAAGATCAAGTTATTGTTGACTTCAGCTCCTATTCTGACATTACCGGAAGAGAGTGTTGATTTCACTATTTATTGTGATGCTTTGGGAGTGGGGTTAGGTGGTGTGTTGATGCAAAAATGAAAGGTTATTGCTTATGCTTATAGACAATTGAAGACCCATGAGAAGAACCATTGAACCCATGATTTCGAGTTGATAATGGTTGTGTTCGTGTTAAAGTTATGGCGTCACTATTTATATGGAGTTCAGTGCGAGATATTTATTGACAATCGCAGTATTTAGTATATCTTCAGTCAACGGTATCTAAATTTGAGACAAAAAAGGTGGATTGAGCTTCTAAAAGATTATTACTTGACTATTCTCTATCATCCCGAGAAGGTCGATGTGGTGGTCGATGCTTTGAGTAGGAAGAATTCTAGTATGGGGAATCTAGAAGCTATCCGAGTTGAAGAGCGACAGTTGGCTAAAGATGTTCAGAGGCTGGCTAATTGGTTGGTGAGGTTGCAGCTTTTAGAGCAGGGTGGAGTACTTGCTTCCATTGAGGCCCGCTCATCTTTGATGGATTAGATTCGTGAGAGGTAGTTTTAGGATGAAACGTTTTGTATTATTCAGGATAAAGTGACTAGAGGTGAAGCTAGGAAAGCAATGATTAATTCTGATAGTATTTGGAGGATTAGGATTCGTATTTGTGTGCCTAAGGTGGGAAATTTGATCAGATTGATACTTGAGGAGGCACATTGTGCTAGATATTCTATCTATCCAAGGGTAACAAAGATGTACTATGATTTGAGTCAGCATTATTGGTGGTTCGGTATGAAGAGAGACATAGCTTAGCTCATTACCAAATGCTTGACATGTTAGAAGGCCAAGTGGGGAGCTTCAGAAGATGCCCATTCCTGAGTGGAAGTGGGAGCATATTGCTATGGACTTTAAAGTTGGCCTACCTCCTACTGTGGGTGGTTTTGATTCTATTTGGGTAGCGGTGAATCAATTGACCAAGTATGCATACTTCACTCTAGTTAAAGTGAAGTATATTGTGGAGAGATTGGACCAGCTTTATATTAGTCAGATAGTGAGACTTTACGGGGTCCTGGTTATATTGTGTCATATCAAGGCTCGTTGTTTACTTTGTATTTTTTTAGGGCCTTGCAAAGTGGTTTGGGGACCCATTTGGATTTGAGTATAGCTTTTCACCCCCAGACTGATGGCTGGTCCGAGAGGACCATTCAGGTATTAGAGGACATGCTTCAACCCTGCGTTATTGATTTTGGAGCTAGGTAGGACTAGCATTTGTCCTTGGCAGAGTTCCCGTACAATAACAATTATCATTCTAGCATATAGATGGCTCCTTTTAAGGCCTTGTATGGCCAGATATGCAGACTGCCCATAGGTTAGTTTGATACAGTAGCGGTGGTGAATATGGGTGTTGACATGTCGAAATATGATCTTGAGCGGGTATGGTTGATCCAGTGTAGATTGGTGACAGGCCAGAGTCACCAAAAGAGCTATGTTGATAGGCGGGTTCGACCTTTGGAGTTTACGATTAGGGATATGGTTTGGTGGAAAGTCTTACCTTTAAAGGGTGTTATGAGATTCGGGAAGAAAGGCACACTAAGTCCGGGGCTTATTGGTCTTTTTTAGATTCTTGATATAGTGGGGGAGGTGTCTTATAGACTTGCTATGCCACCCTACTTGTCTTCAGTCCATTCGTTTTTCATGTTTCGATGTCGTGGCATTACATCCCAGATGAGTCTCATGTGATTTCTATGGATTCAGTTGAGTTAAGCCCCAATTTGACTTTTGAGGAAGTATCAACAATGCAATACAAGTGCCCTCACAGAAAGAAGTCCCATCATACACTATGGGTGATATTTCCAATTTAAGCTCATTGGGACTATATCAAAACACTCACTCTCACAAAAGATACGCAATTACTGTACCCAATACCATATGCTTGACCCTATACTCTAGATTTATGACCTGTTGACTAGTCGGACTAGGATCACATTAGGATTTTCTAAGCTTGTAATGTAGGCTCAGGGGGCTTTAGAGTGATTATATAGATACATAGTGATTGTGGGCCTCCTTGATACTGCATTATTCACCACTTTCACCCTAGCAACCTATCACTTTTCTTTTCTTCTCCCTTTTTCCATTTTTCAACTGCCTAAGGGTGTTTTTTTTCTTCTTTTTAGCATTTTCCCTTATTCATGTACATTATTTGGGACTTTGCCAAACTTATTATTTTTCTTGCACCCTTTTCATTCTTTTTCTTCCATTCTCTGTATCACTAACCATTTTCCCTTTTTTATGATTTCTCCTTATACTAGCCACCCTTAACTTTTTTGGCCTAAGATGAGGTGCACAATATTTATACTTCAAACCAGGGCTACTTTTTGGGTAGCCACCCTCAACTTAGGTTTTTAGCCTGAGTTGAGGTTCACAGTATTCAAGGAAAGATCAGGGCCAAGTTTGGGATTACCATTTATTAAGGTCCAGGATAATTAGGTGTTTACAAAGAATAGGGTCAATGTTAGGCTCAAAAATAGGGATCAAGGGATAATTACCATCTTTGGTTGGTTGTTTAAGCAAAGTGAGTTAAATCAGAACAATGGTTTAAGATCCTTTCCTAACCAACTAACCTAGAGTCTAAATCCTGAGTAACAGGGCAAGTTCTATATTAAAGCACAGTAGAGATCATGCAATTACGCTCACTCACTCATGGAACTACTTTACAAGTTAACACAACTACCAAATCATGCTTTTTATCATAGTTCACACACTTATCAGAAAAAACAACCTAATCATACATGGTTACTATCTAACTAGCAAAATAAAAAATTTGGTGGGTATCATTTTTACACAAAATTTACTATGCCATGGATATCAATACTATGTACTACACATGCTACCTAAACATGTCGATTCAATATAAAATAAAATTCACAGGGAAATAACACAGGCAAAAAAACCCTTTGGAATAAAAAATTGGGATAGTCATAGGCCAAAGTTATTCAGACTTCATTGAGGCCGTATAACCACCCACACCCCATCCAAAAGATTGTGCATTGTCTTCATTGCACGTAAGAAAAATATAAGGAACTCGGGTCAAAAGAAACATACTTAGGTGCCTAAGAACCTCTCTCAGTCTCGCTCTTTCCACCCTTCATAGGTCTGGTGAACTCCTTAACAGTAGGAGCAAATTAGAAGGAATCCTTGCCTCTAAGAAACTGGCGTGCTCACTCTTGTCTGGCCTCCTCCTCTTCTTGAGATCTAGCTAGGGCGATCCTTAGGTCCTCCTTCTCTATTCACTCGCCACCAAGGCATTCCGCATCTGCATCATCTGTGCGGGGCCTCTTCTCAAGGAAAGTCTGTGTGGGCTCCTCTGGAGTGAATAGATCTACAATCGGTGTTGTAGTTGGCATAGTTGATGTCAAGCCTAATGGAGTAACCAATACTACAGCAATGTCAGCTCGGATCTACTGAATCTCTGTCTATATAATTGACAAATAAATAGGAGCGACTGTGCGGAGGCTCGTCTAGATCCACTTTTTGAATGCGTCGATGTGGGCATCCACCGGTGTAAGTCCCTCTCTGATGGCCATATTTATGAATGCCTGCATGTGACTCTCCACCTCTGTAATAACCTAGCAGACCCAGGGCCTCAAGTGTTGTAGTAACTGAGCCAACTATGACTCAGCATGCGTCAGTCTCTGTGCTAGCACCTGAAAAGATGTTACCGAGAAAAATGTGATGTTGGCAGGTGTTAAAGTCGTGAATACAGACTCTGGAATGGGAGAAGTTGAAATAGTGGGTCCCCCTCCCCTCAACAATCTCAGTCTGTGGGGGCCCTCTGTAGTTTGTGTAGCGGTAGAACTGAAGGGCTCAATCAAAGGCACTGAGGTCGGAAAATCTAGAAGTATCAGCTGTGGACTCGGTGCCCGACGAAAAGCAATGGGATTCTCTTCAGCCTTGATTAGGTTGGCATATAATGTGCGCTGCACCTCCAGTAGTATGTCCACGTGCTGCAAAATATGAACACCCGCCATCAAACATAAATGGTGTATCAAGCACGGGAAGGGGATCATCGTGGACCTCCTCAGGGCCACCTCATGTATCTGCCCTATGATCTGTGTGACCCAGTTAATATCATAGCCAGTCAATATGATGGCCACCAAAACAGCTCTCTCCGGCGTCAAGGTATTATCTACAAGTGTAAGTTAGATCCTCGAGCGAACCACCGCCTAACAAAATTTTGAAGGGAAGCTGAGTGAAGCCTTGACAATAGGCTCCGAAGATGTGGCTACCCAAGAAGGGTCAGGTCATGCAACATTAATATGGGTAGCCACCCACCTAATCAAACAAGCCAGACACTTTGGGTTCCTCATGACTTCCAAGTCATGTGCCTGCCACACTCTGTGATCGAACTTTGTTGTAGAACTGGGGGCCACAAACTAGGGTCCAAATAACATCTGTCAGATGGTCTCCTCTAACATGTCGACCACCCAGCCTCACACTCTGACCCACTCTAGACTAGGTTAGGTGAGGGGTTTCTTTCCCTTGGGAAGAGTGTTGTGAATTATGGCGGCGTAGGAGGTGAAGAACTCCCTCACCAATATCGGTGAGTACCTCCCAGTTAGTTGTGCCAACCAATGGAGTCTGTGTCATACGATAGTGTCCTCTAGCCCTTGGACACAATCAAGTCCTCTGGTGATAACCTGGGACTCATCCAGTATAGAACAAATGGGTCGGTCATGCTCATTTCTCTATATATCCTACGTAAAGATGGTATGGATGCCCTTGACGCACCACTTGTTGAGCTCTGCGTCTGGTGATGACTCAGGTGCGCGAGGGCTGGAGGATGATGAGGAGTCTGAACCCTCCTCGGAACCAGATCTGGACCCCCTCTCAAAGGAGGTCATCTAAATGTTACTATTGGCCCAGTCACCTACCTCATCAGACTGGAGAGGGTGGACCACAATAGCATGTGATGTAAAATTCCTTGAAGACGCCCGAGTTTATCGTGGCTCTACATTGGAGTCTGGCTGGATGCCAAGCTCCTCTACAGAGCCACTAGCCTTGTGGGCATGCTTCAAATTTGTGGCCTCGTCTCGCAGGCGGGCCTTCATAGCTTGCATCTCATCTTTCTTTGATTTAGGGGCCATCGTACTTGCAAGACACACAATCACGAAACAGATTAGTTCCATGAATTGTAATCCAAAACACAAGAAAATTTTCAAAACTGGACTAGGAAAATTTAGTTTACAAAACCCTCTTTACAAGTTATAGAGTACCCTATGGCTCGTAAAGGGTTTCATAAGATAGTGTTTAGTTGTTGTTTAGTCAACTGGACTTGCATCCATGAGACCCAGTCATGACTCATAGAATGCTCTACGAGTCATAGATGAAGTCATGGATGTAAGTCCTAGCTTAGGTGCAGCACTGGCAAACAATACGAGACCTATCTATGAGTCATGGAACAGTCCACAAGTCATAGAAGGTCTCGTATGATGAAGCCTCAAGATTAATCATGTAATTCCCTTACTATTAAATCATGTACGCATTTTCAAAAGGGTATTTCGTTGAGATAAAATCAACCCTTACTTCATAACTCTGTGACTCGAATTTGCGTCATTAGAGGAATCAATTTTCTTGAATCATCGAAAAGGAAAGGGGGAGGGGTGGTCTTAGTATAATTTGGTTTACTTTTTATGAAACCTTATATATTATACAAGCCATCATAATATAATATTAAGATGTGAAGACTAAAGAAAAGGATTGGAAAGAGGAGTTTTGGGCAGCCACCATTACTTGGGCAGCCCTAACTTACTTTTATATATATATATATATTCCCTCTAAAGTAAGTCGGTTCTAACACTTGTTTTTAACCTTATAAACTCCCTCATACTTATATACATCAAATAAAGCACGAAATAAACTTGTCCCTTTGAGAAAAATATCAATAAACCCTCACCCTTTGGTAAGTGGCTAAATTCTGTCTAGAAACTGTGTAGTGTGTAGTAATTGCGTAATATCTGCTTGTATATTGCTGAATGTTTAGTGTTTAAATATTTTTTGGAAAGCTAATGCACATACCTACAACTTTTATGTTTATGTAAAACTCTGAATCTATTCTTATGGTACTTCAAAAGGGGATGCAACACAGAGAAAGTTTCTAGCCAGTTTTTCTGTTGAGAAGCCTTCTAAGTACTGTTGTTAGTATTTTAAGCATATATTGATGTGTGAGCTGTATGT
>JBCEWC010012458.1:0-15841 GCA_038996855.1 Solanum aculeatissimum | reverse complement strand
CGACTAATTGCAAGAGTTGCTTTAAGTACTTGATGGCCTCATTTAAGATGTCTGTCATTGTTTAGGCTACAACATAACTTATTTTGTTTTTCAATAGTGCACTCCTTGTTTGTTGTTAGCTTTCTCTCTTTGTCCAAATCTAACCTGTAGATATCATGAGTGTACAATTTAGAGATGTGCGACTCTGTACTGTCCAAGTTCATTCATCTTAATTCTTCCATTACATGTTAGTAAATAGAGCGTACATCTTAATTCTAAACCTCTACTTGGTTAGTGTTATGTCTAATTGTCTTTTGCTTAATTTGATATTAAAACACATCTAGTTGTATAGTCAGATTATCATCCCCAAAACTTCCATTTTGTAGATGCCTTAGTTTAAGATGTCTGACATTGTGTAGTGTACAACATAAATTAGTATGTCCTTCAATGGTGCACTCCTTGTCTGGTGGTAACTTCTTTCATTGTCCAAATTTAACCAGTAGATATCATGAGCATAGAATTTAGAGGTGGATGATTCACTACTTCCATTCCGAATTCATTCGTCTTTCATGTTTTAGCATAGCAGATAAGACAGACTTCTTAGTTCTAAATATCTGCTTGGATAATCTTATGTCTAATTGATATTGCTCAAGTTACCAACAAAAAAAAAAACATGTCTTATTGTAAATTGTCAGTTTTTCATCCCCAAATTTCCCACTTATGGCCTCATTCAAGATGTCTGCCATTGTTGGTCCACGACAAAAATTAATGTATGCTCGAATAGTGCAACCCGTGTTCACAGTTAACTCTTTCATTGAGTGTACGATTTAGAGGTGGATGATTCAATACTTCCATTCCAATTTCAGTTATCTTAATTGGACTTCTCAATTCGAACTTGATTAATCTTATATCTAACTGTCTATTGCTTAATTTAATATCGAAACATGTCTGAATGTATATTGTTAGACTATCATCCCCAAAGCTCCCATTTCTATCATTAATGTGAATAGGGTTCTCAATTCCTGTCTCTTTTACAGCCTCGTGATTGTGCAAGTGAATCTATCATTAGAAGTGACAGAGTCTCTTCTGGGTCATGTCCTTGGTATGTCAGCTTGCCAGTATATGGATCAGGGGGTAAGTTCACTCCCACACAATCTGGGTGGCCATCTTTCTAATAAGATCAGTTCAACTGTATGAATTAAAGCTTGATCAGTTTGCGATTCAATCCAACTAATATGACATTTTTGGAGGTCAAATGTCACCATGTTCTGTTAATTCGCATAATGCTCTATTTTGTAAGATGATTAGCCCAATAGTATGTAGTTCTGTAGCCTTGTGCGTAAAAATGAGAGCTGAAATGCCCATTTTTGTGGTCACAGTTCCTTCTTGATCAAAACCAGAGCATCTGAAAATTGTCTATGCCTGACTAGCCTAGCCTACAAATGGTGTTGCTTCGTTGCTTTTTCTAAATCTCCATATTTTGTATAAATTTTTCACTTCATTATAAGTTTACATGTTGACCTGTCAATCAAATACAAAGAAAAATATGAATTTGACCTGCTACTTGTCATATCCAAAAAAATGTATTGGAATAAATATATTATTTTTATCTGCACAAATTCAGGCATATATTTTATAACAAACTTCCAGAATCTTTAGAAGAATTCCTTTCTGTATTTTATTCAGTTATTTGTATAAATTGGAACCTGTTAACAGAGTAAAAGAGGAGAATATGTGTGTATTTTCTTGTTTTATCACTTGTTCTCCTAATCTCTTCTGGAACAATCCCTTCCCTTGGCTCTTTTTCATGAAATTTTTCATCTTTTTAAGAAGCTTTCTCTTGCTTCTCTGAAGGTAACAAACAAGTGGTTGGGTTCGTTTTCAAACTTTGCTTTGCAGTTCACTTATTACTGATTTTTGCATTTCTCTGAGAAGGTAACTGGACTCCCAACTCAGTGTCCCCACGAGTAATCTGTCAACCTAGGAGTTGTATAATTATTAAGATCACATATTTGCTCAAACATGAGTTCTTCTTTGGGTTGGGGGGATGGAAGGGTGGGGATTGGGGGGTGGGGTGTTCGGAGTATCTTGACTTTTATCTTTTGGTTTCACAGGGCTTGACAACCACACAACGACAGTTATCTGAGCGATACACTTACAGCAGTTCCCCATGGTCCAAGTGAGGAGCTGATTTGATCAGGTAAATTTGACAAGTGTTGTAAGATCAGATCCTCATTGCTTTGTGAGGATGTTTAGCACTCACCTTGCTATTTATAAAAGCTATACATTCTTGTGAAGATTATGAGATGATGGTCTTATAGACATAGCATCTCAATGAGGATTATTTATTTTGTGGCTTTATTATATGGTTCCTTTCGATGAAAGTTAAGTCTTCCACCAGCAAAATGCAAACCAACATGTCACATAATGACTCTTGTAATGTTGTTCATTATTGGGAAAGGAAGAACCTTTTATTAATATGTCATCAGAAATAATTGAATCTGGTCAAAAAAAACCCGAAAGGATAGAAGTTATACAACACAGATGGAACTCCAGAAAAGTACGAACAACTCCATGCCAAGCATCAAAATGCATCTCTTCATTCAGCCAAAACAATCACTTCATCCATGTAAAGATTCCCAAGAATCAGGAGTCTGAAATCTCTCAGATAAATAATGTAGTTGAAAGCCCAAAAATAAGGTCCCAACCATTTTACAGTTTCTAATTTTCTGTAAATTGTCTTTTTGAAGCAATTCCTTTATGCGAAGAAATCTGGAGGACAATTTTCTCAATCTTTTTGTTTCCTCCTGACCCACCTTAATGTATATAACCGCACAAGCTGATGATGTGGGCAAGTAAATGCATTCAACCAAATCCGTCTTAAATCTCATCAAATATGGTCACTGGTCTTTTTCCTCTTACCAGCAGAAGTGCATTTTGTCAAACAGTACAAAGGATCTGTTGTCACTAAATATATCTGTATTCTTCACGGGGTCAAGTCCAGGGATCATCCAATACATATCTCCCTCCGATATCCCCAAGCTTTTCTTTGGGGCAACGTGAAGCAAAGCTTCTTTCCCTTGCATACCTCCATCACAACCAGAAATAGGATCCAGCTGAATTGGTCTAAAAAGAAGTAACTCTGCATTGGGGAAATGGGTGTTGATGCTCATCTTCTGTAGCCTCACAGCTGAGCATAAGTTCACCATCTAGTATATGAGAAACTCGCTTCATTTCATATATCAATGAGTTAAGGTTGTCATATATCTCTTTGCATCTAGGATGGGCTTTGTCCCCAACAAGAAACATATGCAGCACGGACTTGATCTCAATCCAGCTACAACCGGGCTCCTTCTTGAGTCCACCATACCTCATCACTTTCCTCATTTCAGCAACTTCTTTCCACATTCCTGCATCTGCATAAATATTTGACAAAAGTATATGAGAAGAAGAGTCCTCAGGGTCCAATTGCAACAGACACTTTGCTGCTTTTTCTGCTACCTCCACATTCCCGTGCATCTTACACATACTAAGCAGAGTTCTCCAAATCACATCATCAGCCTCGAAAGGCATGTCTTGAATAAACTTCAGTGCATCACTAATTTGCCCTGCCCTCCCTAATATGTCAACCATACATGAGTAATGTTCTAATTGAGGATCTAATCCATAGTTATTCGACATTGAATTAAAGTGTTGCAATCCTTTCTCAACAAGCCCCATGTGTGCACAAGCTCTTAAGACTGCAAGAAAAGTTGCATGGTTTGGTCTTATATCCTCAAGCTGCATCTTTTCAAATATCTGCAAAGCCTCTTCTCCAAGACCATGTTGTGCATAGCCACAAACCAGAGCATTCCATGTGACAAAATCCCTTTTTGGTGCTTTTTCAAACATCAACCTGGAATCCTGCATGTTTCCACATTTTGAGTACATGTCAACAAGAGTGCTAGTTATAAACACATCTGATTGCAATTCTTGCTTTATAATTTGAGCATGAATTTGCTTTCCGAGCCCAACAGTAGCTAGATTGGCACAGGTATCAAGAACTGTTGCAAAGGTAAAATTATCAGGTTTCATTCCCTCTTCCAGCATTTTAGAGAAGAATTTCTGAGCTTCCTCACTTTGTTCACGCAACGAGAAGCCCGATATGATTGCATTCCAAGAAACGACTGTCTGTTCCTCCATTCTCTCATGGAGTTTCTCCGCCTCTTCTACCTTTTCACATTTGCAGTACATATCTATTACAGCACTCCCAGTGAAACACTCCAGTCCCAGCCCTGATTTTATGATTCTATTGTGAATCACCATGCCAGTGTTAAAATCCTGACGAGCTGCACAGACCTTTAAAACACTACCATAAGTGAATTCATCTGGTTCCATCCGTGACTTAAGCATCCGAAAAAATAGTATCAAGGTTTCATCCTCATGTCCATTCTGCTCGTGAGCTGCAATTATTGCATTCCAAGACACTGCATCTCTTATTTCCATGTCGTCAAACAAACGTAGAGCTTCTTGTGGTGCTTCACATTTGCCATACATGTCCATAATGGCATTTGCAACACAAACATTAGACCAAAAAGGGGTCTTACAAGCTACCCCATGTAGCTGCATTCCCTCTAAATGCCCTTTGAATACTGCACATGCGCTAAATGCGCCAGATAGGCTTATTTCATCAAACCCAAGATAACACTTCAGCAAAAGCCGGAACAATATTACAGCCTCATATCCTTGATCACCTCGAGCAAACCCAACAATTAAGGCATTATAGGATTGCAAATTATGATTTGGCAGCAAGCTGAATACCTTTCTAGCATCAGACAAACTGCTACATTTGGCATACATGTCCAAAGTAGCAGTTGCTACAATGACATCCGATCCAAAATCAGTTTTCAATGCGTGTCCATGCAATTGAGAACCCAATTTTAAGTCTGATAACCCTGCACAAGACCTGAAGACACTAGCATAAGTAGACTGACTCACCCCCACTCCTTCTTTTTGCATATTCTTGAAGAGGTGTAATCCATCAGCAAACTTGTTATTTTGAACACAACCTGCAATCAGAGCACTCCAAGAAACCCAGTTCTTTTCAGGCATCTCATTGAAGAAATGTATTGACTCATCCAATCTCTTGCATTTCGAATACATATCCACCATTGCACTCCCTGTCACCACATCAGTAGCAAGACCTAACTTGACGACTAACCCATGCACCTGCACCCCTAACCAAGAATCTTCAATGCCCGAACAAGCTTTCAAAATAACGGCAAAAGTTGTTCTGTCAAAAGCAATACCATCTCTTCCCATTTCGAGAAATACTTGAATTGATTTCCCATAATTACCATTTTGCATATACCCCGAAATCAACGAATTCCATGAAATTGCATCTCTTTCAGGCATCAAATCAAACATTAATTGTGCCTTATCCAATTCACTAACCATGGAATACCCAAAAATCATGGCATTCCAAGAAACCGTATCTCTAAGAGGCATTTTATCAAACAGTTTATCAGCATAACCCAAGTTGGAGCATTTTATGTACATCTGAATCAAACAATTAGTGACGAAAACAGTGGGTTGAAACCCAGATATTATCATCCGAGCATGGGCTTGCCTGCCTGGTTCCTGGATGCAATGTTTTGCACATTCTTGGTATATATGGGAAAAAGTTTTCCTGTAATTTGGGTGCATTTGGTTCGTTGCTGATGCTGCAAGTGTTGTAAACCCAGGGCAATATTCCATCCATTTATATCCAACAACTAGAAATCGATTCGGCAAGTGTTGGCGAAGGAGGAGACAAGCCATCAACTTTTAAAAATCATGCTTCGGCGGGTGTTCAGGCTAATACTACAAGGATTACTATTTGGTTTGTGGCATTATATAAGCACGATAAATCAACGTTATATATACATAGAAACAAAGATAATTCAACATATAATAAAACTATAATAAAACAACCGTACAATAAGCTCCTCGCTTTCTTTAAAAAATAATGACCTATTTTTTTTAGTAACATTTTACCCTACTTTTTCTTCTTTTATTTTTGCAACATTTTAATTTTTACTTTAACTTTTTGCATAGCATAGTATAAAAATACTCCAACAGAAAGAAAAAGTAATTTATCTTTATGATATTAATTGAACTTTTTTGTTCTTCGTTAAAGATTTATAATAAACAAAACTTGACCTATTTTTTTTAGTAACATTTTACCCTACTTTTTCTTCTTTTATTTTTGCAACATTTTAATTTTTACTTTAACTTTTTGCATAGCATAGTATAAAAATACTCCAACAGAAAGAAAAAGTAATTTATCTTTATGATATTAATTGAACTTTTTTGTTCTTCGTTAAAGATTTATAATAAACAAAACTGTTATTTACTATTTTTCTTAAAATTTATATCTAATTATCCAGTAAAATAGAAACTTTTAGCTACAAAGGTTTTAGTCATATAAAGCTACCACTTCTCATTGGGTTATTTGCTAATAGTTAGTCATGAAGACGAGAGAAGATGAACTGAAATTCAAAGTGGATTTTATGGATTGGGGATGGGTTAAATGGGTAAGATTGTAAAGTGAATTGCTAATTTAAAATGAGATATTGTTTCTAAACTGATCCCTACAAGACTCACTGACAACTTTGAACAGAAAAAGAAAAAAGAAAAAAAAGCCAATTTACCGCCACAAGAAAAAGCTAAAATACAACAGATTTAAAGGACAAATAGGAGACGTATAAATAGACAAAATCCAACACAAATATCCAGCAGCTAGAAACAGCAAGCGCAAAGACTTTGACCAGAAATCAATCAAAATTCATCACCTAGGTGATAATAAGTTGACAAGGTTACCTTGCATGGGACAATCGTTAATCGACACATTTTAAGGCTGAGAGTATAAATATCTAGTACATTCTCAAACTGGTAAATTATCATTCTACAGAGCATGCAAAACTGGGATCTCAATAAAGAAGCAAAAACAGAGTATAACAAGAACATAAGCAACAATAATAATTCAGGACTCTTGCACTGCCGTTTTTACTCGTCATCCTCATCATCGTCGTCATCATTTCCAGCAGCTGAATTCAAAGCATTCAGTCTCTCAATCAACTTAGCCTTCCTTTCCTCATATGTCAGCTTCTTCAGATTATACCTGCAGAAGTATCAAAAAATAAATATGCAGAAAAGAAAGCATAGACAGGACTTAGACATAATTTTCCTATGACCTCAAATAATTACAGAGTTATATTAAAACAGAATTTTAGCATATTTAATTGTTGCAGGCAGAAGACATATTAGTTTTTCCTACATGGCATTCTAGAAATGAAGAAACCAGACGAGAGCATCAAATGCATATTTCATATTCGATGCCAGAGGAATTGAAAATCCACCACCCAACCCCTTCAGTAAAATGCTTGAGAACTTCATCACACTCCAACATAAGCTTGAAATATTTTTTTAATAAAAATGTGAAATATAAAATGAGAACAAGTTAATCAATCAAAAGACAAGTTTAGACCTCTTGTGCTGTTTAGGAGGCTGCTTCTCAGATTTCTTTGGGCTTGGATCAGCACGTATGGCAGCATGAACCTTCTTGTACATCTCCTCAAGGCCATCGGCCTCAAGACCCTTTTTGATGTACTCACTAAAGTGTGTCTGATATTTCTCCGGTTCATCTTCAATCAGAGTCTGCAAAAAAAGGAAGAGGTTTTAGCATAATAGATATTGGGGTGTACCTAGATGAAGAAAAGACATGGAGACCAACATCATAATACTCTATTATGCATTTCTATGGATTTGATGATTATAATATGACTACAAAGGATTCCATAAAACCATTCTACTTACCTTCATATATGTAGCAATGTGGCCACCATATATGTACTTACGGTGAACATCAGCATCAAGTTGCTTGGAATCCTTGTTGAATCCAGCAAACCTCTTCTCACTGTGAGGAATGTCAAGTCCACCATCCAATGCACCCTGAATCCAACCAACAAAGAATTGCATTTAGTTTAAAATGTATGGAAGACTAGCACAAATTATCCATTGTAAATATGAACAGTAACATGAAATAAACCATCTCAGATCTCGAAAGATAAAAGAAAGGGTTTTGAAAATCAGAGAAGACTCTCATTAACTTAGAGAAGTCCCCATTATAAAAGTCAGAAAACACAACAGAGTCTTTGATTCCCTTGGACAATTGCAATCACAGTCTCATAATGCCATATTTTTTAGATGTAAGCAAGTGGCTACTATCCATTAAAAGGTTCACAAAAGCCATCAAAGCATCCATTTATATCTTCTATCCTGACATAATATTATTCCCTCAATTCTATTGATATAGTTATCGTTCTTCTTTCCTCGTTGATCCATTCAAAAATGATTGACACCTTTCGATATTCTCATTTTACCCTCAATGGCATTATCTCATAGGAGAGAGAACGCATTCCACATAACAAAAGAAATTGAAGGTGCTTTTGATATCCTAAGCATCATTTGCTCAACTGTCAAAAATATTTATTTCTTTGAACTCTATGCATGATCAAGCATTGACCATATAAAATGAAATGCAGCACCAATACAAAAAGCAGGATTATACCTTGAGAGCACCAAAAACACGATTTCCTGTAGTAGTCTTTAAAAGGCCAACATCCAAGAGAGCTCGGAAAGGCCTTCTGCTTTCAGCAGGTTCAACAGAGTAATCCTCCCCATTGACCTGTAAAGATTTGAAAAAACAACCAGCAAATAAAAGCTAGTACTACAGACAGGACAAAACATACATAACAATAGAATACATCTGCAATTACCTCGAGGTTCCCTTCATACTCCTCATCCATTTCAAGCTTTTTGAGAACTCTCCGTGCCAAAAGAAGTCCAGTGCAGTAGGCTAAAATTTGAATATAAATGTGTTAACAGTTCAATAAGAACTACAGAACTTCAAGTGAGATAACCAAACAATTAGAAAGCTTGTGTGAAAGTACCAGCAGCATAATTTGTCAGTCCAGCTTTGAGGCCATAATGAGGCAGCTCGTGAGCATAAGCAGAAGCAAGAATCATATCACCAACAATACTAGCAGACACAACTTGTGCAATTATGTCCTTGTTAGTCTAGAAAAAATGTTAAGGAAGTAGAGTGAAGGACCAACACAGCTATTCAGCTATTGAGCCCATAACTTCAATATTGATCAACCTGACCCACAACATAGATTCATGATGATCCGAATTACCACTATCAATCGTGTGACACAAATTCACTATGATAACTTCATGAACCAACTATGTAAATTAAATGGACAATACATGTCAAATCAATAAATAAAATCCCAAGAGGAAACCATTCCATGATCGTAATATTTTAAAGTAACGCAAAGTATTAGGATACAAATCGGACAACCAAGCGATACTTTGGAGTGTTGTACTTATTTTTGTCCTGATTGATCAGGCGAGTCCTGGCTCTATAGTCTGTTTTCCCCTCTGCAATATAGTAAGTATTCGAAAACAATCAGACACTGAATTGCACAGGTTGAGAACAAAACAAAAAGAATTAAAGGAATATAAGCTATACCTCTCCTTCTCTTGAATTTAACCTGGAAACGCTTAAAATAAGCCCTTGTCTTCTGGACTTTGATGAAGGCCTGCAACATAATTTATTAACAGTGTCAAGCAGAAATACATGCATCAGAACATTTGTTGTGCTGGTACATTCACATTAGGTACCCTTTTTCCTAATAATCTTTTAGTTTGTGTACAACTTATTTGTTGGTGGAAAATGCAGAAATATTCTAGTATAACAGAAAATCATAAATAGTTTTGTAAGGGAAAAAATTAAGTGAAGCATGAACCAAGATAAAACAGAAGTATGATAATTCATCTCATATCTCAACAAGCTTTGCATTAAGGTACATTTGATGTTTTCATCAACCTGTCTAGGTAATATAGTTGATATAATAGCAAAGTATCAATATGTTACAAACCCAATAAGATTATTTCTGTGTTGCCAAATAATCCAAGTAAGACAAAAAAGAGAGAGAAATTTGCACATTATCTAAGGACTATATGTCAATATCAGTGCACGTATAGCCCAATCCTTACATATTAGACAAGATCCTTAGAGATTTATGCACAAATGTACACATATATCATACGAGCGAAATTTGGTAAATCTCTACATATTCGTACTGAGCATTTGATAAACCAGAGCCTAAATAGAGAGGAACAGATTATTTTTTTTTAGAAGTAATGGAGCATAATAGATAACAGTGCTTATCAAACACAACAAACACAGCCTTAAAATCCTCTAAAAAGTCAAACATTGTGACACAATCACTCTTAGAGAAAGGAAAAAGTTACAGCATAAGTATGGAAAAAATCACATAAACCGCTAAGTTAGGGAGAGGCGATGAAGAAATATACAAGCCGTTGTTCTAAAACAAAAACGTCGCACTCTCTACTCTTTCTATTCCAAATATCAACTACTAAAACAACAACAAAACCACAAAATGCAACATGGTAATCTACTCCTTCTATTCCAAATATCAACAACTAAAACAACAACAAAACCACAAAATGCCACACGAGAAACTATGAAGAAGTTCAAATCTGTAAATCTCACCATTTTTTCTGGTCGATTAGCCTCCGCCGACGGCCGTGAGGGGAGAAGTTGGGACTTGGGAGTAGAAGAAACAAATGAGAGAAGCAGTTGCTGCTGCGGAGCTAAGTTTTATACTTCACTAAAACCCTAGTCGAAGGCCGATGCTTTTCTTTTGACCTTTTTGCCCATTTGACATTTTGACTATTATGTTCCATGGAAAATTTTAGTATATTATGGTCATAAAAAATTAAAAATTAATGGGGATTAATTTCTCACTTTAATTACAAATTAGTAAACGTTTGGATATAAAAGTTATAAAAAAAATATTTTCAAGTTAAAAATTACATTTAAAAATTGCAATTATGTTGGACATGAACATAAACTGAAGTTATTTTTTTATTTTTTATGATTAATTTAAAAAGAAGTTAAGAAAGTTCTTGAGAAATTAAACTTTCATTTGGAATAGTTATTTATTGCTATTATATAATTTGGGACTTTGTTGGTAATGATGTTAGGAATTTGTTGATTTAACCATGTGAATTTATAGTATGTGTATGAAGTTTTTTTTTTCCCTCTAAAAAAGATTAATAATTTTTCGTAGATATTAAATAAAAAAAACTTGTCATATACGGTCACTTAAAGCTGTCCGCATATTTCATTTAGACACCTCAATTCAGATTTGTACCTATTGGACACCTTTACTAGTTAAAAAATATATTTATCAAAAAATTTCTAACAATCAACTAAAATTAAAGAGTGTGTGTCATACACTTGTGAATGATGTGGCATAATAGCTTATCAAAACGAGACATGTGGCATTGGATCAATAATAACAATTTAAAAATATTATTTAAAATATATATATATTTTTAACAAAAGGAGAGAGAAAAAAAAGGAAAAAAACTAACCATGGCCAAACATTCACACTTCAATAATTATCTTCCCTCCATTTTTTTTCCTCCCTCTTGAAAAATCTTTTCCCCACTCATCCACCTATCTCACCCATTTATTTGAATACCCATTAACAATCATAGATGATCGATGTCATTATTCTTCAATTTCACTCTCTTCCTCAAACGTTTTATTGATATTTTTCTTCTTATTGTGTTATAAGTTCTTTAAGATTTGAATTCTTTAATAACTTTTAAAAAGTTATTTTAAATTTGTATTAATCTTGCTAGAAAAAATGAAGTTTCAGTGGAATTATGTTTAAACCCATTTTGATTTTTATGTTTTGTTTGATGAAATTCACTTTATTTCTTGGTGGGTCTTTTTTTCATGGCAAACATTCACTTACTTTGTCCTAACAATTTGAGTCATCATTTTAATGGCAAATTCATTTATTCTTTTCTTGAGCTTTGTAGCACCCAATTACATCGCTGGAACTTCACTGTTAACGCTACTTCTGGTGGTTAACAGTGAGAAAAAAGGGGAAGGACATGAATGTTGGTGGCGTCAAGGAATCAAAGATTACGTTGGTGAAATGGTGGTGGGAGCAATGGTTGAAATGAAAAAGAGGAGAAATGGTGGTGGGAGCAGTGATGGAAAGAAGAGGAAGAGATATATCCTTTTTTGGCAAAATAATGCCTTGCATGCGCATCTCTAGTGTGTATTACACACACTTTATCATGTCAACAAAAAATGTTTAATAGGTATAAGTTTTTACAGGTAAGTGTTCAATAGGTATAAGTCTTAGTTAAGGTATCCAAGTGAAATATGTAGACAATTTAAGTGTTTGTCGATGAGTTAAGCCAATAAAAAATATTGGACATCATTCGTCTATTTATTTTATTTTTGTCTTTGTGAAAGTTTAACAAAAGTTTGCTCCATAAAGATTGTGGCCTCTATCTTTTGGATACATTTTGCAGCATGACAAATCGTAGCTAATTTGATTTTATATTATCAAAAAGCTATGTGTAATTTCTTGGTATGTCCACACATCCATCTCAATATGCTCATCTTCGCAACCTGCACCTTCTGAATATGTGCATTTTTGACTGGTCAACACTCCACCTCATATGGCAACGACGATTTAATCATCATTTTGTAGAACTTACCTTTAAGTTTAGATGATGTTTTCTTATCACACAATACTCTAGAGACAAGCCTCCACTTCATCCATGTTTCCTCAATATGATGTATGATATCATTATCGATATCACCACTACCCTGGATGATGAACCCAAGATATTTAAAACTTTCTCTCTTGGGAATAAGTTGAGTGGCAAGCTTCACTCTGATGTCTGCTTCATCCCTTGCAACACTGAATTTGCACTCCAAGTATTCTATTTTAGTCCTGCTCGATTTGAACCCTTTGAATTTCAAAGTATATCTCCACACCTCCAACCTATCATTAAATTTATTTCGAGTCTCATCAAACAGTACTATATCATCCGCAAATAGCATACACCATATAACTTCCTCCTGAATAGACCATGTCAACTCATTCATTACTAAGGCCAAAAAAAAAGACTTAGCACGGTACCTGATAAAGTTCTATCTCAATAGAAAAATACCTTAAGTCTCCTTCAACCGCCCTTACTCGAGTTTTGGCTCCGTCATACATTTTCTTTGTCACCCTAATATACATCACTGAAATATCTTTCGCCTCTAAAAACCTCCATAGGACGTCCCTCATAACTCTATCATAGGCCTTCTCAAGATCAATGAATACCATGAAGATCCCTCTTTCTTTCTCTATATTTCTCTACTAGTCTCCGAACAAGATGAATTGCTTTAGTAATTAATCATCCCGTATAAATTCAAACCGATTATTTAAAATAGACACTTTTTTCCCAGCCTCACCTCCACCACTCTCTCCCAAATCTTCATAGTGTGACTTGGCAACTTCATACCCCTTAATTGTTACATTTTTGAATATCACCCTTGTTCTTGTACAGTGAAATCATTGTATTCCTCTTTTATTCATCGGGCATCTTAGCAGTTTTCAAAATAGCATTAAACAACCTAGTCAACAACTCCATACCATCTTTAATCATGTTCTTCCAAGAATCCACCGAAATCTCATCGGGTCTGATCGTTGTCCCTCTGTCCATCCTATTAATAGCACATCTAACCTCCTCAACTCTGAAACACACGCAGTAACTAAAATCTCAACGACTATCATAGTGTATCAAATCATTCAACTCAATATCTTTATCCTTTTTTCGTTTAAGAGTTTATGAAAGTAAGATTTGTCACCTTTGCTTAATGAAAATCTCATCCACCAACACCTCACCCTTCTTTATCCTTGATGCACTTTACTTGGTCAAGTTGCGAATTTCTATCTCTCTTTCGTAAACTTATATAATCTCTTGTCTTCGCCTTTTTCACCTAGCTCAACATATAAACGTTCAAACACGACTGTTTTAATACTCGTGACTGCCGTCTTTACTTATGTCTTCACCATCTTATAAATATCTTTAAGCCTTTGTTTTTCATCCTCATCCATACACTCTAACCACTTGGTATAGACAATCTTCTTAACTTTCACTTTGTCTTAAACTTCACCAATCACCTTGACATTCATCAAAGTTCCTTCTCGAAATTCTTAGTACCTCAATAGCTACTTTTCTAATGCAACCAACAGTAGTGTTCTATATGGTGTTCACGTCTTTGCTACTACTCCAAGTTCCCAAACTACTTAACTTTTCTACCATCTACTGAGAAAGGGCAGGAATCAAGCCTTCCCATCTAATCCTCGATTGGACATAAATAACCTTCTTCCTCTTAATCTCTAAATCCATCACTGAAAGTCAATATTGAGTGAAAATATTTTTACTCAAAATAACCTTGCAATTCTTATAAAGGCTTCAATCTCCCTTCTGGATCAATAAGTAATCAATTAGAGTTTTAGCTACCGCATTATAAAAGACAATCATTGAGAAAATCTGAGATAACTGTAACTAACTCAAAGATTTTAGATTCCAAAACCAAAACCTTCATGAAGATCGTCAAAATCAGTAGCAATTGCACCCACATGCTTATTAAAATCTCTCCGATAAATTCTTTTTTGACTTTCCAGTACAGATCCACTTATGCATTCACCTACCAGCCACAAAGTTAATATACATCCTACTGTTAATCCTCTTGATCTCAACCACATGCTCTAATGCTTAGTACAAAAGAATCTAGAATTTAACCGCGAAATTATCTTCCTCCGTCAACGAATCCAACTCCGTCGTCTTCCGCCGCGGTTCTTCGAACCGGGCATCCTCGGAGACTGTATCTTCTTCATACTAGAAAAAGGCGAAAACGTGGAAGTTTTTATAGCTGGCCAGAGCAATGGCTTCTGTTACAATCAAAGCGATTTTCTGTATGCAATTGCTACCTCTGCTCATCGGAGCTTTTTCTGTTATCCGAATTATCGGTAGTAGGGATGTGGAAGAAGGATTGCTACGAAAGCGAAGCGAAAACCAGAGAGAGTTCGATTACTTCACGCTATCTCTCTTATGGCCTGGCACGGCTTGCCGGAATACCACCAAATGCTGCTCTTCCAATGCCTGTTGCCGGTATTCTCCTTCTTCTTCTTTCATATCTAAAATGATTTTTCCTAAAACTTAGTAGTCAGGTGGTTAACAGATTGTTAAATTGAGTAATTTGCCTATTGATTGATTCCTTCATTTTGCCTCTTTATTCTCGGGTTGTATAATTATATCCTGTCTAAGGAAATTTATTAAATTAAGCAAGTTGTTCTTTTTGTAAGGATTTCATGACATTTGAAGGCAGAGGCTTACCTTTTTTTGTGTGTGTTTTCCAGCTCGAACTCACCATCAATATTCACTATTCGTAAGTTATTCCGATTGAGAAGGATGTATTTATATTTAGGTTTCATGTTGTGCAATGTGAGAGGTAGAATTGAATAAGTTTTCTAGTGTTTCAGATGGACTTTGGCCTGATTACAACGACGGAACTTGGCCTGCATGTTGTTCTGGCTCCCAATTTGATAAGAATGAGGTATATTGCTAACCCTCCCCCGACCACCATTTTATTCTGCAAGAATTGATTGGTAGAACTGTTAATGTTTAGTTTAAGACCCGAAACACACTTTTTCATGGAAGATGGGTGTGTGCTTTCTTTCCCAAAACATTCATATAATTTGAAGGTAGAGCAGTTTATTGGTTGTGAAGGCTACAAATAATTCGTATCCTTAATGCACCTATCTGCGAGTGATCGTGGGCTTGAATAGAGTAATATGTGACTAAACTGTTTATATTGTATGTCAAAATATGCTATTGACTCCAAATCCAGAAACGTTTGTCACAGACAATAAGTTTCCAA
>JBCEWC010012457.1:0-15841 GCA_038996855.1 Solanum aculeatissimum | reverse complement strand
TGGAATTATTAATGATTAATAAAAATACAATATATAATAAATATATAAATACATATTTAAATACAAAATATACACTAGCAAAATTTACTACTACCCACATACTTACTACTACACTACTACCCACATACTTACTACTACCCACTTACCCCCCAAATTTTTTTACAGTAAATTGAATTGCTTCTTATGTGAGTATATTTTGTGTTGCTAATGGGCTCTCCTCTACTCTCTTTGCATTCCGGATTCGGGCCATAGAGGCATAATATTTGTGTATCCTCAAGTCAGTCTGTCTTTATTCAACAAGGAGTTGTTACCAGATAGGAGCGTCGCATACAGGTTCTTGGAGCTTATTTAGAAGCAAAATAGGGCTTAAAAGCTCAATTTCAGCAGCAAAAAGCAGGAGATGAAAGGTCAGGTAGATCCAAATTTTTAGAAATAAGACGAGTTGGAGTTGGGTCTTCCAAGCCCAAATTTTTAGAAATAAGCTCATTATTGCTTAGGGGAAATTTCATATATATACAAAAAAAACTAAAAAGTTTATCCAAAAAATGGCCCATATTTTTTTAATTACAAAAAGTAGCCCATGAAGGTCATTGACTCAAGATAACTCAAATCAACCAAAGGTCATTAGGTCCTTTTTGCTCAAATCATTCCAAGGCCGAATTTTACCCTTTTTATTTCCTTTTTTCAGCATTTTTTAGAATATTTTTTTATTATTATTTTGTTGTGATTTTTTATATAAAAAAGAAAAAAATTCCTTTTTTCAAAAAAAACTTTTTAATGTATTTTTTGGACTGTGTTATTTTTCATTAAAAAATATTTTATTTTTATTCTGTTGTGGCTTTATATATATATATATATAATTGTATATTTTTTCATGTATAGATTTTGTATACATGTGCATAAACATGTATCAATGTTGTATAAATAGTTATGTAATGTATGACATTGTATAAATTATGTATAAACATGTATCAATAATATATAAATAGTATATAACCATGTATCGATATTGTATAAATTGTATACAAATGTGAGGGTATTGACATGATATAAATGGTGCATAATCATGTATCAACATTGTATAAATAATTATGTAATGTATTGATATCAATATTTATTTGACTATTATGTATTCCAACCTTAATAAAATAAAAGAATAAACAAGAAATAATAAAATGACATTTTTTCACAAAAGAAGTGAAACAATTAAGAAAGGAAAAAAACTTTTAAAAAAGAGCAACAAAAAATTTTAAACATAGCAAAAGTTTTTTTTTAATTCTACTTAATATAGCGCAAAAAAAATTCTAGTTTAAAAAATGGAAGGAAACGCCAAAGTGGAAAAAAAAAAGAAATAAAAAATAGCACTACTAACTATAAAGAATTGTTTTAAAAAAAAGGAAAGTCAATAGCCCAGGGCATTAATTGCGTGTCAATTGCTATGACAAGTTGCCAAATTAAAAGCAAATAGCCAAATTTGCTAAGAAACACTGCCAAAAGGCTATTTTAGGTAATAAAACAAAAGTAGGATAAAAAAGATGCAAACAAAAGTTATAGGTTCTTAGTCCATGAAATTTTTTCTATTTTTTATTGTATCCATTTACTTGTGATATTTATTATTTTTGAATCTCACTTCAATTTAGTTTTTTTTAATTTAATCTAATTAAATCCCCTAAAATCAAACCATTTATGTTAGTTTTTATTTAAATGATTTCACGAGTTTTAGTGTTAAATCTTTTTTTGCAAAAAAAAATTAATTTTGTGGAATTTCTTCAAAGCATTTAAGCTACTACTTTAAAATATTTCTAGTCTTTTCTTTATTTCAAGTAATCTTTTAAAAGGTTTTACTCATTTTTAAAAAGGTCCAAGTATTTTTTCTTGAAATAATTTATGAAATTTCCCTTTATACTTAGTCAATTTTACTAGAATTTTGTCACGACCCAAAATCCGGGTGTGATGACACTCACTTAACCCACCAAGGCGAGTCAGCCCAAACCCAACAACTTAGGAAATATAGATAAAGCAGAAGATAAACAATCTAATAAGATATATAAATGCGGAAGAAAACAACTACAACCATCCTAAGAACTGGTGTCACATGTACAAGCCTCTAAATATAAAATATTCAAATGAAATATAAGTCATGATGTCTAGTCCTCAAACAGAACCAAAAACATAGAATGAGATCCTCAAGGGCCTGCTGAAGACATGAGCAGCTACCTCTCAAGTGATCCAGAAGCTCGATCCAACAAAGAGAAGTCTAGCAGGATGGATCGAGCTCATAACCTACAAAAATGTAGCAAGGGGTGAGCACCAAACAATAGGGTACTCAGCAAAATGGAACTAACCTAAAGTATAAAGTAATGAAGAACACAAGTAACTCATTAAATCCAAACAACAATCCGCCGAACTACAAATTTGCACTCAGAAAAGTCCCAACATAATATAATATAGAGATCACAGTAATATAGATACATTTATCAACTGACATAATATCTCGATACACAAAAGTATAATAAATTCCAACACTCACATCACTATCATTGTCAAGATAAGTATATAACATACAGCGACATCAACCAAATATGATGTGAGATGAAATAAATATCATGAGGTGTATATCATGCAATGCAATGTCAGATAATCAGGATGCATGTCTATCGTAGAATACATAATTGCTGATCAGATATGGTTGTCTGCCTCTGTCGAAACCAATGGGGACATATTTGTCCGTGTAACTATGAACACCGTCGACAAAGATCTCAACTAATGCTCACCCACCTGAAAGAGACCTTGGGCCGTCTGAAAGAGACCTTGAACTAACTCACCCACTCGAAAGGGACCTCAGACGGTCTGGAAGAGACCTCAGACCCAATAGATAGAGACCTCGATCACCAACCACATGTTACTTTTCTCACATTTCGACCGTAACCATCACACGTATCAATGCACAGATAATGATCGCAATATCTCAATACCATCAACATCTCATTATCATCAATATCACAATCTCATTAATGTCTCAGTATCATCAATATCATAATCTCATTAGTGTTCCAATACCAACAATGTCACAATCTAATTAGTGTCTCAATATCAACAATGTACGAGCATGTATTCAATATGAATAGTCATGATCAAGCCTATAATGATACAATTCTACCCCCAAATACTCAATTCCTACATATAGAGCAGACAAGGCTCAATCATACTTAACAGAAGGTTAGAAGTCCACTTGCCTCAATAAAGTCCCAAATCAAGTCAAAATCACTGCCTTTCCGGTCTTTCAATATTCCAAATCACCACAATATATTCAAATATGATATCACAATCATATAACGAGTCTAATGACACTAAAATCACTCAATTTGGAAAAAAGATAAAATGATCAAAAATCTCATCCCGAAAAATATTGTTGACATCTGAAAATTAATATATGAAAATGTTGTCCACATAATAAGGAACTCAACGATGAAAACAATTTCTAAAATGGAGTTAAGATGGGGGAGGAATCAACAATTCAAGTTTAGGAAATCCATGTTCGAAAATCCTTAATTTACACGATTAAAATCCTAAAATTAGAAGTTAAAATCATCAATTGATCAATATAAATCAATGAAATAGGTTAGAAAATAGTTACCCAATCAATTTGTCTTCAAAACCTTAGAAATTTTCTCATAGAACGAGTTTGAAAATATCAAAAATAGTGAAAAAGGTTTAAATCCTGTATTTAAAATAGACACACTGCCTAGGCATGAACAACACTCCGAGAACGCGGAGGTTAGTAGGGACCAACACTCCACGAACGCGGAAGTGCACTCTGCGAACGAGGAGGCTTGGGAAACCTCATGCGCCACAACTTTGCAAAGTCGGACCCCATTCTGTGAATATGGAGGTCTAAGTAAATTTACCTATGCAAACGCGGAACTTTGGGCCCGATCGCGGAGAGTAACCTGGACCTACACCAGAAACAGTCGCACCAGCCAAAATACAGCAAAACAAAAATAAGAACTGGACCCTCGAGAATTCGTTCGGAACCCCATGAACACAAACCATATATGGAACCCTATCAAAAATGACAATCCAGACTCAATGGAATCATCAGAATTTGAATCTGAGTCCCCTGTGGTCCCGAATTCGAGAAAGATCATTTTAACTAGTTTCAGACTCAAAAACTCAAAATGTTCACGGAAGCTCTAAAAATTGCAATAAATCCATTTCTAGCGTTAGTTTCACCACTTTGAACCACTGGAACTGATGGAATTTTGATACAAGCTCCCGAACTCCGAATGTTGACCAAAATCAAAACTATGAGCCAAAATGAACTAGAAATACAACTTTGGGCCTAGAATCTCCATTTTAACTCCAAATTCAGTTCTGCAAATTTCCTAGACCAGATTTGGCATTTCGGAACTGATGAAATTGATGGAATCGAATTCTGACACTCTAAATTCAAAATAACCTCAAAACTCAAAATTTCCAACTTTAAGCCTTTGAAAACTCTTTCTTTTGCAAAACTCCAACTTTTTACAAGATTTTAAAAATCTGACTATTAGACTTGACCAAATATGATCCAAGATAACTTTCAACAAGGACAAAATGATAATTAAGTCAAAACTGCCAAAAATAACCTTTGAGGTCATTACATCATCCACTACAGAAAATAATGTTCGTCCTCGAGCATAAGATAAGGGACATACCTGAAGGCTTAAACAACTTAGAGTATTGGGCCTGCATATCAGACTCTATCTCCTACGTAGCCTCACCCTCGGGCCTATGGCTCTACTGGACCTTCACTGAAGCGATCTCCTTAGTCCTTAATTTCCTCACCTGCCTATCCAAAATGGCCATTGGTTGCTCCTCATAAGTCAAATCAGGGCTCAACTCGACTGAATCCATAGAAATCACATGAGACTCATCTGGGATGTAATGCCACAACATCAAAACATGGAAAATGGCATGGACTGAAGACAAATTGGGTGGCAAGGCAAGTCTATAAGCCACTCCCCCACTCTACCAAGAATCTCAAAAGGCCCAATAAACCTCAGGCTTGGCTTGCCCTTCTTTCTGAATCTCATAACACCTATCAATGGTGAGACTTTCAACCAACCATATCACCAATCGTGAACTCCAGGGGTCGAACCCGCCTATCAGCATAGCCCTTTTGGCGAATCTAGGTTGTTACCAATCTATTTTGAATCAATCATACTCACTCAATATTATCTCTCAACATATCAACACCCATGCTCACCACCGCTACCATGTCAAACCAACCTATGGGTAATCTGCATCTCCAGCCATACAAGTCCTCAAAAGGAGCCATTTGAATGCTGGAATGGCAACTGTTATTGTAAACAAACCCTGCTAAGGACAAATGTTGATCCCACCTAGCTCCAAAATCAATAACACGGGCTCTTAGCATATACTCTAGTACTTGAATGGTCCTTTCGGACTAGCCATTAGTCCGAGGGTGAAATATTATACTCAAATCCAAATGAGTACTAGAGCCATGATGTAAGGCCCTCCAAAAGTATGAATTAAACAACGAGCCTTGATCTGATATGATAAACATCGGGACCCCGTGAAGTCTCACTATCTGAGTGATATAAAGCTGGGTCAATCTCTATGCGGTATACCTCACTTTGACCAGAATGAAGTGCCAAACTTAGTCAATCGATCCATCACTACCCAAATAGAGTCAAAACCTCTGACAATAAGAGGTAGACTAACAACGAAGTCCATGTCAATGTGTTCCCACTTCCACTCAGGAATGGGCATCTTTTAAAGCTCTCCACCTGGCCTTACATGCTCACACTTGACCTGTTGACATGTCAAGCACTTAGCAACAAACTCAGCTATGTCTCTTTTCATACTAGGCCACTAATAATATTGTCCCAAATCATGGTACATTTTTGTTGCCCATGGGTGAATGGAATATCTAGCATAATGTGCCTCTTCTAGTATCAACCTGGTCAAATTTCCCACCTTAGGAACATAAATATGACTCCAAATCCTCAAAGCACCATCAGAATCAATGATTGCTTCTCTAGTTTCACCTCTAGTCACTTTATCTTGAATAATACACAACTTTTCCTCCTCAAACTGCTTCTCACGAATCTTGATTCATCAAAGATGAGCGGGCCTCAATAGAAGCAAACACTCCACCCTACTTCAAAATCTGCAACCTCACTAACTCATTAGCCAACCTTTGAACATCTCTAGACAACAGTCGCTCTTAACTCGAATAGCTGCTATACTAGAATTCTTCCTACTCAATGCATCGGCCACCATATTGGCCTTTCTGGGATGATAGAGAATAGTCAAGTCATAATCTTTTAGAAGCTTAATCCACCTTCTTTGTCTCAGATTTAGATCCCACAGACTAAAGATATACTGAAGACTATGATGGTCAGTAAAGATCTCACAATGGACCCCATAAAGGTAATGACGCCATAACTTTAACATGAACACAACTGCAGCTAACTCCAAATCATGGGTGGGGTAGTTCTTCTCATGGACCTTCAATTGTCTGGAGGTATAAGGAATAACCTTCCCTTTCTGCATCAACATACCACCTAGCCCCACTCTCGAAGCATCATAATAGACTATGAAATTGACATCCTTTTTCGATAATGTCAAGATAGGAGCTGAAGGCAACAATAACTTAAGCTTTTGGAAGCTCTCCTCACACTCATCAGATCAATGGAACACCACATTCTTCTAAGTAAGTCTAGTCAGTGGAGTTGCAATAGTGGAGAAACCTTGAACAAAATGATGATAATAACTGGTGAAGCCCACAAAACTGCAAATCTTTGTAACTGAGGTAGGCTTAGTCCAACCCCGAACAACCTCAATCTTCACCGAATCAACTCGGATACCCTTATTAGATACCACGTGCCCCAAGAATGCTACTGAATTCAACTAGAATTTGCACTTGGAGAATTTTGCATACAATTCTCCTCACTAAGCCTCTGGAGCATAATTCTCAAATGTCTCACATGATCCTCCTCAGTATTGGAATAGAACAAAATATCATCGATGAACACAATCACGAACGATTTCAAATACAGCCATAATACCCTAATCCATCAACTCCATAAATGTTGTAGGGGCGTTAGTCAAACAAAAGGACATAACAAGAAACTCATAATGGTCATACTTGCTCTGAAAAGTTGTCTTGGAAATATCTGATAGGCAATATGGAGTTGATGACACCTGGACCTCAAGTCAATCTTAGAAAATAAGCTGGTCAAACAGATCATTAATGCGAGGAAGAGGATACTTGTTCTTGACAGTTACTTTGTTCAACTATCTATAATCAATACACATCCTCATAGACCCATCGTCCTTCTTAACAAATAGAACTGGCACCCCAAGGTGAAACACTGGGCGAATAAAACTTTACTCAACAGATCCTGAAGTTGCTCCTTTAGTTCTTTCAACTCAGTTAGAGTGATAGAAATGGGCTTTGAGCTTGGCTCAAGGTCAAAGTGAAGTCAATGTACCGATCAGGAGGGACTCTAGGCAAATCAGTAGGAAACATATACGGGAACTCATAGACTACTGAAATAGACTCCATAGAAGGTGACTTAGCAGCAGTATCACAAATAAAAGCTAAGTAAGCCAAACACCTGCGATCAATCAACTTTTGGGCCCTTATATAAGATATCACTTTACTAGGATAGGAACCCTTTGAATCAGTCCACTCAATCCATGGTCTACTTGGCATGGATAAGGTAATCCATACCTAGAATAACATCAAAATCTACCATATTAAAAATAATCATATCTACCCAAGTCTCATATCCCGCCAAAGTAACAAGATAGGATTGGTACACCTGATCCACTACTAAGGGATCTCCTACTAGGGTCCAAACATGAACTGGCACAGATATAGAATCACAAGGCAACTCAAACCCAAGGAGAAATATGCAGATATATATGAATAAGTAGAGTCAGGATCAAATAACATAGATGCAAGGTGATGGTAAATGAAATAATACTTGTAATCACAACATCAGAGGCCTCAGCCTCGGTCCTGCTTGGAAAAGCATAACAATGAGTACCTCAACCTCCACTCAAAGAAGCTGGCCCCTTACCACCTGATTGAGTGGAAATATCACCTGCTCCCCTACTACCAATACATCCACCTCTATTCGTCTGACCTCTACCATGATCCCTAGTCTGTGGGGCTGAACCTCTGGATGGTGTTGTTGAATCTCTAACTGGTGCGGCATAGTATGTACGGTGGGGTCTAAATGAGTCTGCCTAGGGCACTGACGCATCAAATGATCAAGAGATCTACACCGAAAGCAAGATCTAGGAGTGGACAACTGCTTTGAAGAAGCAGGAGGGATGTTGTAGTCTCCCCAGCCAATAGAACTCTGCTGAGTACCAGATGAACTCTGCCCCAAACTATAGGAATCATAGGGACCTCATCCCTCCTCTGAAGCTAGCAAGACTTCATGAGTCTCACGATGCTGAAATGAACTACCTCTTTTGACCATACCTCTGCCCCCGATGAGGTACCTGAAAACTGTCCTAAAGTACGGACCCTTTTGGGGTCCCTAAACTCCTCTCTATGCCTCCTTGGCAGCACTAACCATTGAATAAAAAGAAGTTCCATCTCTGGCTATCCAGAATATAGACCGCTTGATCGAATAAACCAACCCTCTCATAAATCGACGAACCTTCTCTCCCTCGGTTGGAAGTATAGTTGCAGCATGACGGGCCAATTAGAAGGGATCCTGAATAATTCCTCCACCACTCCCAAGTAACCTGAGGAGACCCAGCTGGAAGGGATCCTGAATAAGTCCTCCACGACTCCCTGGCTGGCCCATGGATCTGGAGGGTAACATATCTCACCCCATGTGTATCTGCTAGACCCACAGTCTCTAGTAACTCTCTGCAAGTAGTAAGAAACTCATGTGCATCCTCTATTTTCCAACCCTAAATTTGAGGTGGGGCCATCTTCCGAAACCTCTCATACCTCCGCTGCTCATCATCAATCAAGGTATCTATTAGTAGAACCTCAATATCAGAGCTACTAGTGGTTGCACCAGCTGAACCTGGGGCTCGAGGGCCTGCTGCTGATTTTGAGGGTGAACCCCAACTCGAGTCTATGATGTATCGGGCAGTTAGGTTACCAATCTGCCCCAAAGTTAGAACACACCCAAAACTCTCAGTAGTGTATCCTGAAGTAGTGGTGCTGCAGAAAACTCATGTGGAACCTGCTCCTATCTAGGCTCTAAAGCGTGTTCGGGGGAGATACCCCAATCATAATCTCTCGTCGGTGTAGCTCCTCAGCCCTAGACTCTATCTGGCCCTCTGGCATGGTCCTTTCCCCTAGCTAAGGTCTCAATAGCAACATCTGGGAGGCCTACCCTCATCCTAAAGCAGCAGTAGCTCTGTTCGTCATCATCTGTCAAAAGGACACACGAATACTCAACACTTAAATAAGAACCACGCATGAATTGATTAGTTTGAAGTAAAAGAGAATTTCCTAACAGTCTTTGTAGCCTCTCAAGGATAAGTAACGGACGTCTCCGCACCTATCCTTAAGACTTTACTCGACTGGACTTGTACACATGTGAGACCTATAAACCTAGGTCTATGATACCAAATTGTCATGACCCAAAACTTGGGTGTGATGGCACTCACCTAACCTACCAAGGCGAGTCAGCCCAAACCCAACAACTTAACAAATATAGATAAAGTGAAAGATAAACAGTCTAATAAGATATATAAATGTGAAAGAAAATAACTATAACCATCCCAAGAACTGGTGTCACATGTACAAACTTCTAAATGTAGAATACTCAAATGAAATATAAGTAATAATGTCTAGGCCTCAAATAGAACAAAAAACATAGAATGGGATCCTCAAGGGCCTGCTGAAGACATGAGCAACTACCTCTCAAGTGATCCAGAAGCTCGATCCAACAAAGAGAAGTCTAGCAGGATGGACCGAGCTCACAACCTACAAAAATATAGCAAGAGGTGAGCACCAAACAATAGGGTACTCAGCAAAATGGAACTAACCTAAAATAAAGCAATGAAGAACACAAGTAACTCCTTAAATCCCAACCACACTCCACCGAACTACAAACTTGCACTCAGAAAAATCTCAGCACAATATAATATAGAGATCACAGTAATATAGATACATTTATCAACTGACATAATATCTCGATACAAAAGAGTATAAATAAGTCCAGCACTCACATCACTATCAGGGTCAAGATAAGTATACAACATACAGCGATATCAACCAAAGATGATGTGAGATGAAGTGAATGCCATGATATGTATATTATTCAATGCAATGTTAAATTATTATGATGCATATTTGTCCTAGAATACACATACACTAATCAGATATGGTTGTCTGCCTCAGTCAGAATTCATAGGGGACATATGTTTCTGTGTAACTATGAACACCGCTGGCAAAGACCTTGGCTAATGCTCATCCTCCCGGAAGAGACCTTGGGATATCCGGAAGAGACCTCAGACTAACTCACCCGCTAGGTAGAGACCTCGAATCATACGAAATAAACCTCGGACCCGAATGATAAGGACCTCGGTTACCAATCCACATGTTACTTTTCTCACATCTCGGCTCAATGCACAGATAACAATAGAGGTAGCATCATGATCACAATTTTATCACAATGTCATTATCATAATGATCTTAATATCTCAATACCATCAACATCTCATTATCATCAATATCACAATCTCATCAATGTCTCTCTATCATCAATATCACAATCTCAACAGTGTCCCAATATTAGCAATGTCACAATCTAATTAGTGTCTTAATATCAACAATGTATGAGCAAGTATTCAATATGAATAGTCATGATCAAGCCTACAATAACAAGATTCTACCCCCAAATACTCAATTCCATACATATAGGAGCATACAAGGTTCAATCATACTTAATAGAAGGTTAGAAGTTCATTTGCCTCAAAGAAGTCCTAAATCAAGTCAAAATTCTTGTCTTTCCCCTCTTTCGGTACTCCAAATCATCACAATCTATTCAAACATAGTATCACAATTACATAACGAGTCTACTGACAATATGACGTGTCAAAAAGTATTGTCAAAATCTGAAAAATAATATATAAAAATATTCTCCACGTAATAAGAAACTTAATGGTGAAAACGATTTCGAAAATAGAGTTAAGATGAGGGAGAACCAACAATTCAAGTTTAGGAAATCCATGTCCAAAAATCCCCAATTTACACCATTAAAATCCCAAAACTATAAGTTAAAATCATCAATTAATCAATGTAAATCAATTAAATATGTTAGAAAATAATTACCCAATCAATTTTCCTCCAAAACCTTGAAAATCCTCTCTTAGAACAGGCTTGAAAATGTCAAAATGGTGAAAAGAATTTAAATCCCATATTTAAAAAAGACACATTGTCTAGGAATGAACAACACTCCGCGAATGCGGAGGTCAGAGGGGACCAGCACTCCACGAACGTGAAAGTGTACTCCGCGAATGTAGAAGTGTACTCGGTGAACGCGGAGGCTTGGAAAACCTCACGCGTCACAACTCTGCAAATGTGGACCCCATTCTGCGAACACGGAGGTCTAAATGAATTGACCTTCGCGAACGTGGAGCTTTGGGCGCGATCGCAGAGAGTAACTTGGACCTGCACCGTAAACAGTTGCACATACCAAAACACCACAAACCAAAAACAAGAACTAGACCCTCGAAAATTCATTCGGAACCCCTTGAACGTAAACCATATATGGAACCCTACCAAACAATGATGATCCAGACTCAATGGAACTGTCAGAATTCAAATTCGAGACCCCCGTGGTCCTGAACCCGAAAAAGATCATTTTAACTAATTTCATACTCAAAAAATTCAAAATATTCATGGAAGCTCTAACAATTGCATTAAAGACATTTCTAGCGTTAGTTTTATTACTCGAAATCATTGAAACTGACAGAATTTTGATACAAGCTCCTGAACATCGAATATTGACTAAAGTTAAATCTATGATCCAAAATGAACTAGAAATGCAATTTTTGGCCTAGAATCTTCGTTTTAACTCCGAATTCAGTTCTTTAAATTTTCCTAGACCAGATTCGACATTACAAAACTAATGGAATCGATGGAATCGAATTTTGACACTCAAAATTCAAAATGACCTCAAAACTTAAAATTTCCAACTTTAAACCTTTGAAAACTCTTTCTTTTGCAAAACTCCAACTTTTTACAAGATTTTCAAAAATTCGACTATTAGACTCGACCAAATATGACCCAAGGCAACTTTCAGAAAGGGCAAAATGGTAATTAAATCAAAAATACCAAAAATAACCTTCAAGGTCATTACAAATTTAGAATTTAGCAACCCAAATTTTTTCTTTATTTTAAGTTTATCAAATTTAGGCAAATTTTGGCTAGATTTATAATTCCTTTAGAAATCTCTTAAATGACTTAAATACGTCTTTGTTTAGATTTTTCAAGTTTTACTTTTTAAATTGACTTTCGAAAAGTTAGTCAAATAATTTTAATTGTCAGTCAACCGGCATGTTAACTGTCACTTTGAGTGATTAACTTTTTTCTCAAAGTGAAAATTGCACCTTTACCCATTTTCTCTAAATTTTTAAGAACTTTTTCATTGAAGTCTTTTAAATTAAGTTTTCCTAATTTTTTTAAAAAAAAATTAAGTGACGGCTCTATCTTTTTGAAAATTGATTTTCCTTAAATTAATTAAGTCTTAAACTGATTTTTTTTAAAATAGCCTTTTTCAAATTAATAGAAATGGTGACTCTACTGGCGATTTTAATTAGGTTCTAACCCTTTGATTAGATTTATTTAACTAACTATTTGGTAATGTAATAATTAGTAATTTTATTTTTTCCTTATCTGTGCTTTATTTGTTTAAATTCAATATTTAACTGTCATTGCACTTCATGGCATAATCCCCCCCAACCAGCAAACTATTTTGCATTAGGATAAGGGGCGATTACGTGGTTATTCGTGATTGTCCCTTTAGAAAAATCCTTTTATATTTTTTTGAAAATGGTAAATGGATAGTTGGTTCGTGGTCGTCCAACGTCATTTACTATTTCAACCCATAGTTTGTCCAACTCGGGTATCAAGTCTTTTGCAACCAACTCTTAGTCAACCTAGGTAAGAGTGAAGCCAAATCCCTACTTCTAAATATTAGCCTAGGATGACTTAATATGCGGAGATATTAAGTCTATTAGTAGACCATCTTGAGTCCAAAATGGCCTTCGATCTAAATGGACGATCATATTATGTGCTTACATTTGAAGGATGTATATATTGTTCGATGAACCATTGTCCTAGAGGTTGGAAGTTTATTTAATAGCTTAGCTTAAGAAGGATCTTCGCAAGGTACTACATCATCCAAAGACGTTCAGAGATACCAAAACGTCCAAGAAGGAAAGATCTTTCACAACGGCTTAGCTTAGGACTATACCTTCATGTGGGACTGATTTTTGTATCCCTTTTTTCCATATTATGTATCCCCATTCAACTTATTTATAAAGTTTGTATAATATATTTTTTTGGGGAAATGGAACGTTTAAAATTGTGAATACATCCTTCAAATTGTTAGGCCTACCCTTAGCACAAAAGGGATACATATCTATTTAGGACGCGCAATAATTATTTTAAGTGTTGTATTTTATAATTGTTTGTGTGAATATGTTGCTTTATTCGAAGAAATTCTAGTCCATTCTATTTCGAAAGTTTTTAGAAACTCTTAAGCACAAAAATCAAGTCACTATCAAAAGTTTGTCCAAACACTCTTCGAGCCTTGAGTTTCTCAACAAAACTTGAACTCCACTCTCAAAATTCTAAAATCTTACTCTCTCATCTGACAAGAAGTGAATTTTTCATTTCAATTTGAAAATTATTCAAGCTAGTCGAACTATATAGGATTTAATTTCTCCTTTGTGAGATACATAGGCAGCCTTCTATGGCTCGGTCCCTTATTTTTGAAAAACATATATTTTTTTCATCATCCTTACAAGAGAATCATCAATTTCATTTAAGCAATGAAAATCATGGATCAATGCCTCCTCGATTCACAAATCTCAAATCAAATAGGCAAAATTTTGCCTATTTAGTCACTTACTCACTTTCTTATATTTATGGGCTAGTATATCTTCAAATAAAGTAACTATTATGTGTTTACCTTTCTGTGTGATATTTTGCATTATTTATTATGAACAGGGACTAACACATTTATCTCTTGAGTTATTTTTCTGTATCACGTAATTAGAACTGATTTGTGTTGAGGGAGCTGACCAAACATTTATAATTCACGAAGTCTAGAGTCTCCAAAGATTCCTTATTCGATTAAAGTTTTCAAAGGGAACAAAAATGACTAAAATATTGAGGATATTGGTTTGACTGAGGTTTCTACAAGAGATCCTACTATTACTGCATAAAATGAGATGATTTCACGACTGATGCATCATATTGCTGAAATGAGAATTGAGTTACAACATACTAGGGAGTTGGAAAATTTTGCTACCACTATCAGCACTCTCTTTCCAAGAGAAAGAAGATCTCCACTTTATTCTCATTCTCTAAACCCTCCAGAAAATATCTCAAGTAACCCTCATATTATCTCCAGAAATTATCTACCATTGACTTAACTACCCATAACGCACACCATGTTAGTTTTTCGTATCAAAACCACCTTTTCCTCAAAATTCAAATACCAACAATTCTCAAACGATACCTATCGCATATCGTACTACTATTTAACAACAACAACAACAACAATATACCCAATAGAATTCCACAAGTGGGGTCTGGAGAGGGTAAAATATACGCAGACCTTACCACTACCTCACAGAGATAGAGTGGTTGTTTCTGAAAGACCCTCGTATCAAAACTATCAAGCCCCATAAACAGAAGATACTGTATATGAAAAAAAATTAAAAAAATGACAAAAGTGGAAAGCAAATGATAGTAAATAAATGCAACAAAGGTAACAAGTAAAAAGTGGACAATGATAACACAAGATAAAAAGATATGGCTAAACATACTAACCTACTATTCACAAGGTTGGGCATCATCCTACCCCAACTAGCCTATTAACCTACTACCCTAAATACACGATCTCTATTCCTTTATATCAAAGTCTTGTAGTCGGTGAGATAAAATTTTGTAATCCTCTAACTCATTTAAAAGTTTATTGTAATCAACTCGTAGGGGTTAAAAAGAATGAATCACTTTTGATGCACCTTTTTAGCCGAAGTCTGATGGGAGAAGCCTTGGAGTGGTTTACCTCACAAGAGCTAAAACAATGATTGAGTTGGAAGACACTTGCAAAGGATTTTGTTGAAAGATTTGGATATAACATAGAAATTGCCCTTGATCGCTACTATTTGGAGAAGTTTCGCAATCCTCTGACTCATTTAAAAGTTTATTGTAATCAACTAGTAGGGGTTGGAAAGAATGAATCACTTTTGATGCGCCTTTTTAGCCAAAGTCTAAAGGGAGAAGTCTTGGAGTGGTTTACCTCACAAGAGCTAAAATAGTGGTTGAGTTGGAAGGCACTTTGATGAGTCGCGAAAACGCGCGTCATTTGACACTTTTCTAGCTGAAATCTTTGCGAATTCTCAAGCGAGTTGTTGCGTTTAATGTTTTCATAGCGTGCTGTGCAGGAAAATCAGGTAAAGGCATGATAAAAGAACAATCCGGAATAAACTGTGGCCAAACGGACAGTCTCACGGACCGTTCAATGTTCAACGATCCGTGTAACTGACCGTTAAACATAACAGAGAGGACCTGGGCAGAAAAGAGGCAGAAATGGGCCAAGTAATATTAAAC
>JBCEWC010012456.1:0-15844 GCA_038996855.1 Solanum aculeatissimum | reverse complement strand
AATCCGCCGTTTACGTTTTGAAGGTTAAGCCAATGCTCAATTGAATTACCCAACCCTGCCAAAGGTTTAGCAATTTTTATTAGAACCTTTTGGACTAGGATGGAAATAAAAAACACCCATCTACGTGACAAAGGCTCCTTAGTCATGATCAATTCTTCATTAGGCCAGTCTACATCTACGAATTCTTTTTGCCCTATATTTTTACTCGAAAATAAAACTCGTGCCAAATCTGATACACTACATTCTTCTGGCTTTAGAAGCATATAGTTGCTGCAAAATGACTTGTTGCAACTACTGCTAGCCATTCTGCAGATGATTAATGATGTTGATATATATATAAATACTGGTATTTATTTTGCTGAGGGAAAGAAAAGATAACTGAACAAGGATAAGAGAAGGTTGTGTTTGAAATATATGGATCAAGCTAGAAGAATATATATATCTGGAATTCAGAAGTTAGAGGAATATATATATATACATATGGAATTCAGATTCCCATCTTCCGTCCCATCTTATGTGGCAACCTTTGATTTGGTACGATATTTAAAGAACAAAGAAAGACTTTAAAATTTATGATCTAAAATAATTTCTAGATATTTATGTTCATAAGAATAATTTCATTAAAAGTAAAAAAAAAAATTTAAAATTAAATTAATTATTTTCAATTAAAATAAAATATTATTATTTTTAAACGGACTAAAACAAACAAGATACCACGACATATGGGCTATTAGTTGGTACAGAAAATTATTTTTATGTCCAATCCCTAGCTAGCTATTCCTTCCTTAGTCCTTTTTATACATATTCTATTTCAAATTGTTTGATCTATTTGTATTTTTTTTATTAATATATTTTAATTTTAACTTTTTATGATATATTAAATATTATAAGATTAATTTTTTTTGATACATTTAACATATATTTAATTTTAAATTACAAAATTAAAATTTTTTATGTACTTTTTAAACTGTGTATCAAATTAAAATAGATCAAATAAATTGAAACGTAGGGATTACTATATTTGAAAGGGGATCACCTTTATTTAGGGATAGGTGATAGAATTACCTATGGGGTGGGAAATCAAATCTTTATCAATGAAGTAAGAGTTTAATTAGTTAACCAACTAGTCTACTATGATTCTCTTTTACTACTCCTATATTTCAATTTATGCGATTTCTTTTATTTTTCTTTCACAATTAATCTCCAAAAAGAATGAAAACTTATAAAATTTTGCTTAAAACTTATTTTGAATCAAAAGTTCTAAAAATCATTCTTCATTTATTCTTAAGTTGAACATAGTAGTGTTATATAGGTCAGACATTCTCAGTCACTTTTTCAATAAATCTTCTGTTTACTTTTATTTATTTATAATTTCAAAAATAATTTTTTATTTGTCATTTTTAATATATCAAAAAAAAAAAAGATACATATTTTTTTATATTTTATTCTTAACATTAATAATGTATCCCTCAAATTATTTTTCAACATCTAAAATTATATATCAATTTATACGAATACTCTGATAAAATATTATAGTAATATTATTTTATAAAAAATATGTGAAATTTAAAATAGACAAAGGAAAAATGAACCAGGGAGTACCACGGAAAATTGCATAGCTTTCACTTACATGCCTTCAGCCTTCAATTATTATTCTATATATATATTAGCTATGTATTGATCACTTAGCAATAGAAAATTATCAAAATTAGTCAATAAAAATATAACTTGTCAAATTCATTTAAATAAAACAGAACTAAGTGTAATTTAATGACATGCTCATTTATTAATTAGAATCATTTTAAACTGATCAAAATTTTGTTTAATTTGTTCATTTGACACTCCAAAAAACTACATTTATTTTTCCCCTTCCTTTGAAACTATAAGGCTTAGTTGGTAATATAAAAAAAGAAGAAGAGATATTTGTGTAATAATTAAAAATTATTAACTCCATCAAATTACGTATTTCTCCTTTTCCCTCTGTATATATTGTTACAGAGAACATGTCCAATTTTGTCTTTATAATATAATCAAATTATACTAATAAACATTATCATGTCATCAGAAACGTGTATACATGTGTGATGGCTTTTTGTTATCATTAGAAAAGTAAAAAGAGGTGATCAACTCCTGATTTATTTGGATTTTTTTTTATATAATAATAATTAATTAAGTTGAGCCTATGGCCGATTTATTAATTTAAAAAAGATACGGTTTTAATATTTGCAGTACAAAATCTAAAAAAATGTATAGCTGTTTTGCATTGACTTTTTGTAGTTATGTTAATCCTGTTGTATTTGTGTTAACCCTCTCAAGTTGGCGCATGACATAATACAAATCTTTCAGTATTTTTATATAATAAAAATCCCCACTGGCACATTTAAGTATGTACAATAATATATTCATCAGCACATCTGAAAAAGATGATGTGTTATGAGTTTTAATCTACTTTGTGGTGGTATTTATTTAATGTAATGTTTTTCACTACCATAAAAATACATTAACTTTACGTTTGAATTGTCTTATTTTAGTTATTTTTAATTCAAAATAATTTTAAAATGTTTGGACAAAATTAAAAAGTTTTTATTTTTATGATAAAATGTCAAAAATAAGTCAGAGGTCATAAGTTAAAAATCTTAACTTAAGACTTTTGACTTATAAGTCATAAGCGTAAAGACAATCCAAACTAAGAATCACTTCGGGGATAACAATTAATGTTATTGCATTTATTTTATTTATCTTTGCTTTTTTTTAAAAAAAAAAAAAACTTTGAAACGAATTGGGAAGATTTGAAAAGAAATTGGAAAGAAGCCATGGCAAATAGCCCGTGCAAATATTGCATAGATTATGCCCTAATGAAAAAATTACGTGGATAAACAAATATATACTAATTAATTAATTAACATAGATATAATTTGAATTAATTATAATTCGTGATAAATATTTAATTGTAATTACAGTTGAGTTTTTTTATAATTCGCGCGATTTATACAAATATTGTGTGCGATTATATAGAAGTTGTGCGGGAATCAGATTATGTAGCAAAATAAATAAACATTCTTAATTGTATAGCGAATTATACAAACATATATAAATATTGCGTGAATTATACAAATATTGTTATAACTATAGTTACGAAATATAATTATCTAAACTATAACTATGAAACATAATTAATGTATTTTTGAGTGGCTATATGCAAAATTTTCTCAAAAAACAAACTAATCCAAATATCCGTCTATAATTTAAAAAATACATAAATACACGACATTTATAAACTTAATTACTACTAGTCCCTACCATTTACAAAAATTACTAAACTTCCCGTATTTCGTTATTTCGCTGATACATGATACACATTTATAAACTATGAGTTAGTTTCATTGACACCTAAAAAAGTTAAACAACCAATTAATTACTGATACATTTTTTTAATGTTTTCAGTATATTAAAACTGATATAGTCTAATTTTTAATAACTGATACACACAGATCATCAATAACCTTAAAATTCCACGTTGTACCAATGCATTATTTTATGTATCGACGTTTCCCCAAAAATAAGGGATTTTTAGTAATTTTATAAAGAGTTGATTTATTTAGAAATTAAGCCAGATTTCTATAATTTGCCCCTTTAAAAAATGATATTCACACATTTAAGCCCAAAACTTGATTAAGCACAATCAAAACTTTTTGAATTTTAATAGTTTAGTTGATTGGCTACTTTAATTTTTAGGTTTTTAAGTTTCCATCCATTTCCGGTTCCCACACAATAGGTCCATTGCAAAAAGAAAAAGATATTTTTGATGAATTATTGAGATTTGAGGATATCTATGATTTAGAAATGACTTGACAGTTGGTACTAGTGAAAATGATTGTGTCTTCTATCTCTTTCCCTTTACATATAAATTCTTTAGAGAAAATTGTAACTGCTTGGTGATTACTTGCCTGCTGATGAAAATTATCTAGGTCAGTCGTTTTGAGACAATATTATTAGAGCCCAAACATCAGACCATTGCTTTCAGCCCAATTGTTAGTACTAGGCCCAATAATAGGCAACGATGGACCAAATCATGGGGCCTAACAAAAATTTTAAATTGCACACGCCCAGTGGGACTCGAACCCACAATCGCTTGATTAGAAGTCAAGCGCCTTATCCATTAGGCCATGGGCGCTGGTTGTTAACATCTTGGTTGGAAAACTTTTAAATCTTAAAGACCTTTGGTTGACACTGTATTGCAATTTGATTTTTTTAAAATTTTTGGATATGAGATTTGGTACTTTGAGCTTTTAAATATCCAAAATTTTGGCACTTTTTATTAAGTCCTACTCATGTGTCCAATACTTATAAGTCAAAAGGTCCAATAATATCCTATTTAACTTCATAAATTTTATTTCTCCTCGATATGCTATAAATATGAAAATAATAGATGATTTATAGTTGCGATTGATGGTAAAAGATATTTATTTTGCTCAACTTCAATTACCATCGTTCATTAATAAGTCTATTTTAAAAGCTTTAAAATCATAAACAAAGAATGCAAAATAACTAAATAGATTAATTCAAAATCAAACATAAATGATTCAATTCAAATTTCTTTGAATTATAACTTTTTCAAATCGAAAATCCAAATTTAAATTTTATCCCATCCGAATGACCCAAACACCGCCTACACCTATTTGTACTCACTAATTAATTTAAACAGACTTTGTACTTGGAGGTTGGAGCTTAACACTAACTCCTATATAATCATTACATAATCCGTCAACCTTCAAGAGATCGATTATATTGACCACATAAAAGGTTCATAAAACAAATTAATCTCTTGCTACTAAAACTAATTAAGTGATTATAAATACCTTAAATCAAAGCACTATAATTAGTAAAAGTGAATATATATATGTAAAAGTGACTTTTTTTATCTTCAAAATTTTGTAAAGGTGACTCCTCCACTGTCGGTTTAAAGGGATCACAACGCTCTCCATACTCCTTTATAATAAATAATATATCATCAATCATCAGACAGTGCCATCCAACAAATATCAAATTTCATAATATATTTATTGTCATAACACCTTCGAATCTTCTACATGAGATCCTTCCTTTATTATTTATCTCTTGATCTAGTAATACAATTAATGATAATTATATCATATAGTCGATCCAAACTTAGTTCGTATCGAAGCATAATTGTTGTTAGTGATATTGAAACCAGCTGTGGATTCTTCGTTTTCATCTAGATGGCTACATGATTTAGAAATTCTCTTTTGGGAGGGGGAAAATAAATAAAGGAAAAAAGTAAGTTATCTTTGGAACCACTTGCAGAACAATACTTTATATATGTTACTTACTATTGTATATATTATCTAAACATTGCTGATGAGAATTATTTAAATCTTTAGAGGATACGTCCTACCCAGTACAATTATTTAGAATATATAGACATTTTCCTATGACATAATATTAGATTGGTAGGGTATAGGACTCATTGGCTTAGTTGATGGGGGTACTGCACAAAAGAAATATTACTTTCTCCCTTTTAAAAAAGAATAATTTAATTTGACTAGGCATAAAATTTAAAAAAAATTCAATTTTGTGATCCTAAATTAAAGTTATGTTAAATATATCAAAATTTCCTTTAATCTCATTGTAGCCTGGAATATGTCATGTGAAAAGTTGAAATTAAAGTTTTGTCAGAAAAAAAAATAGATCATTCTTTTCTAACAAACCAAAAAGGAAAATAGATTATTATTTTTTAAACGAAGAGAGTATTAAAATACAAAAACCAACAATAATATGGGGTTGGGACTTTTTCTGATTCCAAATTGATCAGCTTATGAGGAAAATTGGGTTGCTTTGTGTTATGTTGATGAAATTGTTAACTGGTACCCTATGTAATACTAGTTTAGTATACGTGTTTTACGTGTATGTGTCATGTCAATCTAAAAATTATATATAAATAGTACTTGTTATTAAAATAAATATAATATTTATATAAATAAAATTAAATAAATGCTATTAATTTAATGTAATAGCTTAATCTATTATGAACAAACAAAGATGAGAAAATCAATTCAATTACTTGTAATACAAAGATATGTTAATAGTGTAAAAAGACTCCTAAATATAAAAGGAATAGTTTAATGTTTCAGCCTACATTTTTCATCAACAAAATATTTGATAATAAATTTTTTTGTCAAAAGCGGGTACCTCGTCTGAAAACAAACATTACACATAAAAATTAAATTTAATATGAACTTATAAAAAGATAAATAATTCACTAATTTTGATAAATTATTTATTTATAAAAGTCTTATATATAAAAATTCTATCACTACTTAGAAACCATGATAAATTAGAATTTTCCTTAGCGACCGTAGGGTATTTTCTTGATCCGAATAAATAAGAAGTAGAAGTCATCAAATAAGGAAGATTTAAGAGTTTTTCCGAGAAATCCTTATTTTATCACTTCTTTTCATATATTTTAAGTACTCTTTTTCTTTTTAAACTTGCTATTTTGCATACTTAATATTTTATAATCAAAATTTTAGTTAATTTCAAAGTCTTGAATTTTAGAAAAATAATAATATTTTTTTCCCTTCATAGTCTAGATAATTATTCATATAGAATAGTGTTAAATCAAGAGTGAATTCTAAATATAAAATCCTAAATCAAGAGTGAATTCTAAACATAAAGTCCTGAATGAAGAGTGAATTCTAAATTTAAAAAAAATTCTAATTCTAATTCAAAAAGTGAATCTTGAAACTAAATAAATAAAATAATAAATTAAGGAAAAATAGTGAAAAGACATTTTGTTTAAAGTGAAGTATTTTAATGAAGGACAAAAAGTTCAAACAATATTTCTAATTTAATTTTGTCCTTAGAAATATTATTTGAACTTTTTGCCCTTCATAAAATGACTTTTCTTTAGACAAAACCGTCTTTTCATTTTTTTCTTTAAATTCTTATTTAATTATATTTATAATATTGACTTTTAAAATATATGAAAATAAATGATAAAATAAAGACTTCTAGCCCGTAGAAAGAGTCCTAAATCTTCCTTATTTAATAGACTTCACTTCTTTCTTATTTGAATTAAAAAAATACTCTACGACCGTTAAGAAAAATTCTAATGTTTCATGATATATAAGTCTTTTATAAATAAATAATTTATCAAAATTATTTTTGAAGGGAATTCTTTATCTTTCATAAGTGTGTGATTAAATTTAATTATTTTATCTAATATTTATTATGAGATGAGATCTATGTTTTGATCATTGGAGAAATATGTAGAACAAGACTACTAATCTTACAGATGTATGGAATAATTTACCCTAAAATATAAGCTATTGGTGAATCCAAAACAAAGTGCGTAGGCCCCATTCTGATTACCTTCCCTGCATTCATTCCTCTGACCATTTCTCTTTTGGTGAGATCCAAGCTATCTCAACATTTACAGGTCATTATATTGGAAAATGTTTCAATTGATTAATCCCACGTATTAGGAGTGTTCATAGTTCGATTTAAATTGATTACTGATTATGCTATCACAGATTCAACTAAGTAATAGCATTAGTCTAGAAAAAGTTATCGTAGATTCAATTAAGTAATAGTACTTGAGTTATTATTACATGAATAAAATTATTCAGTTAAATAATATTTATACACGTACAAAGTGAATTGGTTAAACAATACTAAAGTCATTATACACTAAAGATCAAATTTTTATCAAAAAAAACTCAAGCTTAACAATCAAACAACTATCCAGAGGAGGAGGTGCAAGAAAAATATAAACCAAAACACTAATAAGAGAATTTTCAAATATAAATGGTAAAATTTAAGATTTAAGTTAATTAAAATCTAACAAAATATTTATATATTATTTATGAATAACATATTAATAATCATAAAATTTTTATATATAATTTTTAGATTCGATTTGGTTATTATTGCAATATTTTTTGGTAAAATCAAAACTAAACCAAATAATTTTAATTTTTAAAATTTTAAAATCAAACCAAATCAAATATTAAATTATTTAATCGATTAAATTCGAATGGCCATTCAATTTATTTTTTAACCATAATCATGATCTAACTCTTACACATATGGCTATTTAGCTTCACTTTGTTGCATTAAAAGTAATCAATTATTATTATTTTTTTATCATGAAAATGTCACTCAACTTATTTAAATATCCACAACGTTTTTTCAATCTTTGATAAACACATTGCTTTCCGTTAAAAGTTTTCATAATGCTATCCTGCTTCAGCTAATCTCGAGTCAAAGGATAATTCCACTTTACAACTTCTTAGGTGTGATTTTCATTAGTGATGAGAGGCCAAGGTAAGTGGGGTTTGTAGTTTCGAATTACTCAAATTTTTTTTTTAAGATCTTGTATTTGTATTAAAAAATTAAATAAAATATATATTAATGTGTCAACTCCTTACAGAACTAATTGATAGCTCACGGGGCTCAGTGATAAGGAACTAACGAAGGCGTCGAAGATGGATAAAAATCTCACATTGATAGTTAATAAAATGGGTAGATTCATTGTAAGGTGCGGGCAATTCTTTACTCTTTGAACTAACTTTTGGGCTGTGAGTTAGGCCCAAAATTTAATTTTACATGGTAAGACTCATCTCACTCAAGGTTGAACCGGTGAAAATTAAAGGTGTGGACTCATTATAAGGTTTGGACAATCCTGCTCTTTTTGAGCTAGCTTTTTTAGTGTGAGTTGGGCTCAAGACCTAATTATACAGAAGGTTCCAAGGAAACTCTTCTCCATACTAGAGTTGTCGGTCCTGAACTAACTTTTGGGGTGTGAGTTAGGTCCAAAAACCTAATTTTACCAAAAGTTTATCTTCTTTTCTAGAATTCTCAAACTCCTAAACCTCGCTCTTGTTTAGTCAGTTAAATTTTTCATATGAAAAATAGTTTAATAATTTTGATTAGATAAAATGTGAAACTATTGGTAGAATTAATCCTCCATTCTATAACTATTAACCAATGCAATTTTGTATAAACACTGATAATGATTAAGTTTTGGAGTACTATAAAAACATTGCTTGCTGTGTTGTTCTGATTGTGCAAGCAGAATATTTCAGAAAAGCCGTAACTTGTAAGGGGAGTTTTGGCCAGCATTTTCATGATGTAAAAAATAGTGAGATCATCTGATAGTTTACCAGGCAGTTAAATTTCAACGCTTGGGTCGTTTTCTGCAGTTGAGGGTCGGTCCAACTTAAGTAAACTTCTCAAGAACTTCCTAAATCGAGATCGAGATGCGTGCCATGAAAGCATCATTATACTGCAGTAACACAATTGTGTAGCAGGATGCATGCTCTACTTCTGTCCTCTATGGTTCGAGATAGAATCGATATTTGAAATTTATGAATTTGAATTCACCATCATATTTATGACTCGTTTCAATTAAATATTTCTTATACAAATGTGGGGCTTAATTAAAACAATTAAAGATAATGGCAAAAGCTACATTGAGTTATAATGATAAATATTTTTATCTGAAATATCACCAACTATTTATCAAAACACATCTCATAGCTCACTAGTTTGAACAATCGCTAAAAGGACCAAAAAATTGCATGACAACTTAATTTGCCCATAAAATTTCATCCACATGATAGTTGATTCATTAGTTTCGAGGCATATTTTGATAAATAATTAATAATAATTTAGATTTAAAAAAATACAATCACTCGATAATTCAAATAATAAATACGCAAAAAAAAAAAGAAAGATTTTTCATATGTATTTTTTACCATTATTTTAAGATTAATACTGAACTCATTAGAATTTGTAGCTATGCCATGCCTCTAGATCAGTGCCTCAATGTAGAAATTAGGGGGGGAAAGATGGCCTACTTTACAGGTAAGTTCATCTTTCTTGACTACCCCACTTCTGAAACCGGACTTGTTATCCTTCTGACAGATGTCATGTGTTGTGGGGTTACCCTATGAGTTTTTTCAAGTTAATTTCTCTAAAGGCAAATCTATAGTTTTTCATCCCCAGGACCATACCTCTGTTTTAACTCTTAGTGATGGCTGCATTTTTTTGGTTCATGCACCTTTACTCAAACGCATTCCTCTTATTATATTTACATAAGAATTATGTACTGGTGATAATCTTCTCTTCCTCATTTCATCTTGACATTATGGCTTAAGTTTTTATAACTGTGAAATTACCAGAAAATGGAAATACTACTTATGTAGTACTTTAACACTTACGCTATACAGAAAATAAATAAATAAAATAAGTAGAGTGGTCTGTATCATTGTGTATTCTTTGGAATATAGTAAAGATTTAGGTAATATAAAAACATAGGAGTAGGTCACAACTTGTCATATATATGCACATAGCACTGACAATTCCATGCTATGCTCAAAGGAACATTTCTCATAGTGGTATCCCCTGAATCCTTTTAGCCCATCTTTGATTCTAAGTAATTTGCTTTTTCATTTCCTCATATTTCTATATATCCCCTGTTTTTTCTTTTGCCTTACAAACAAATCATGGATTTACAGGATATTGCTCAGTCACTAGAACTTGGATTCTCCAATAGCAATATTGAAATGATACCCTTGCAACCACCACTCCATAACTCCAATTACCTAATGAACTCCCCTCCATCTAATTTCTCATTCATGGGCTATCCCATTGAAGAGCCCGCCACCGCGGTGCCAATTCTTTCATCGATCGATGAAATTATTGCATCGGCTCATGGTAATGGAAATGATTACTCATGTTTACAGAGGAGAAATTCAATGGAGGCGATGAGGGAGATGATTTTTCGTATCGCGATGATGCAGCCGATTCACATTGATCCCGAATCAGTTAAGCCTCCCAAAAGAAAGAATGTTAAAATATCGAAGGATCCACAGAGTGTGGCTGCGAGGCATCGGAGGGAACGAATAAGCGAAAGGATAAGGATTTTGCAAAGACTAGTCCCTGGAGGAACCAAAATGGACACTGCTTCAATGTTAGATGAGGCTGTTCATTATGTTAAGTTTCTAAAGAAGCAACTTCAATCTTTAGAGCAAGCGGCGGTTAATAATCGGCCTACGGTTGCTGGATTTTCGACAGCAATGTCGTCACTAGGGCCAATGAATTATAATTCAAGCTCTATCAGGGCATGCCAGCCTCATCCATCCATGAACTCTAGTGCACAAATGCTTAGTTAAAATAAAGGAAAAATAACATATCTACGCGGCATCATGGTCATGCTAATGAGAACTTTTTGTAAAGATTTGGCTTAATGGTGTGTGTTACTTTAATTTCCCCCCTCATCCCTGAACCCCAAAAACAAGGTTAGTCTTAGGTTTTCTCTTGTGTTTGTACCAATTCTTAGTTTGTGCGATGTTATCTTCGCGCAAGGAATATGCTAATTTTCTCTGTATCGTTCCAATTCTAGATTTGCCTTGTGTTTGCACATCCAATCTTGCGCTGGAAGCAAGGCAAATGGTGAGCAGAGTTGGACATTTTGGATTTAATAGGTTTGGGTTCTTGTACTGTTGAGTAGATCTGTTGAAATTTTCTCAACGTGTTAATAGACTTTGTGTGATAAGACTTTCTTGGCTTTCATTTTCCTAGCACAGTCATAAAAGTATTTCTGTTTTATTTATGACTTCACACTTTTTTTTAAAATTTAAATTACTAATCTAGTGTTGCCTGTGAAGTGAATAGATGCTATGGAGTACTATGTTCTATAATAATATTTCACTGTGATGATCAAGTTTTTTTTAGGAATCGATCTTTATATTATTTATATATTTTTTATAACATCTTGTTATAAAAAAGAAAAATATCCGCATAAAAGAGACTAATATTGATAGTATTCCTTTGATTGAGAGGACTTGAGGCAAAATTTTGGTGACAGAAATGGCATTTGCCTTGGTATCAAAATATTTTGTGTTTATATTCCACAAATATTTGTCAGAGAATCGACCCACAATAATTAGCTAGTTATATGAAATTAAATTAGAATTGGTTAGCAACTTGCACATGAAATTACACATACAAATGTCTGCCCCTTTCCCAAAAGAGTAAACAAGCAACAAGAAGAACAACTAATGAGATCTTTAGACCAACGAGGCATTTCACTTTTCAGACCCACCTGTTTGCAACAACTTGGGGTGCTGTCTGAGATATCTCCAACGACATCTTTTCTTTCTTTTCTCCTTTTATTTGTGCACGTATACAATAACTTCTTTTTCTTCTATCAATGTTTTTCCATCATGTAGAGATCCGGAAAACATGAAATTAATTATAGAATTTATCGCTAAAAAGTTACTCTCCTTATTCATGTTTACTTGTCCACTATAATAAAAATATGTAATGACTCAGTCCGCTAGTGATATTATCCGCTTTGGACCTAGACCTGCAGGACTTTAAAACGTATGGTAAAACTTGTTTACTTATATACCCAACATCTCTCATGTGTTTTGCCGATGTGAGACTTCTCATCTTAAGATGATTGTTACAAAATAGATATCTAACCATTCTTGTCCATTTTAAAGAAATAATTTTATATTTAGTTTCTAATTTACCCTTATCATTAATTATAGTCATTTTTTTATTACATTTTTCAAAATATTGTATTTATTATATTCAAAAAGTAATTTGATAAAATTGCCCTTATTATTTACTCATTATTAATCTCTTTGCCAAATCAACAGTGAACAATTATTGTTAGATGAAAAAAGTATAAACTAATTAAAATTTCCATATTTTCTTATAAACCCTTTTGATATATAGCATGTAATGGTGGTTTTTGGAAAGTTGCTTGCAGTGTTTGGCAATTGACGGTGATGATTGACAACAATTAATATGTGGTAGGGATCGGTGTTGGTGGTTGTAGCTTCTAATAAGTGTTATTATAGTCGACGATACTTATTCAATTATTTTTAAATTTGTTGCAATATCGGAATAAAACATACTTATATAGAGCAAATAAGTACTTGAAAAGAAAATAAATAAATATAAGAGTAATTATTTCTTTTTTAATTTTATTCTTAGTATAATAATTATTTTTAAAAATTGCAAATACCTCAATATTGTTATTCAACAAATATAAATTATATTTTAAACCATAAAGATAATATACTAGTTTGACTTGGGATGAAGTTTAGGAAAATAAATAAATTTTTTTAATCTTGAGGTCATTAATTAAAGTTACGTCAAATGTACTAAAATATTTTTTAATCTTATGATGTTAAACATGTCACGTAAAAAATTGACACTAAAATGTTGTAGAAAATGGATTATTATTTTTTAAATCGATTAAAAAAGAAAATAAATTATTATTATTCTTTCTTTCTTTCTTTCTTTCTTTCTTTTTTTAAGCGGACATGAAACTTTTTTAAAAATTATGTTAAAAAAATAGTGATAATTAATTTGAGACAAGGAGAGTAACATTGCTTCAAGGGGCAAATATCAAAAGTATTTTAACTTTAATGAGTATTTGGATAAATTTATTTTAAGTAACTTACAAATTAAAAATCAAAAATAGATATTTATTTATTTATTTTCCGCATTTTTAAGGCCTAAAGTAAACAATTTCAAAAATAAAAAAATATTTTAAAAAATAAATCTATTCAAACATCCCTCTGAGCCTTGCAAAAAAAATTAAGTAGTAAATAAAAAAGTGTGAGCCCCCAACATTAAATCACGGACGAAGAAAGTTGATAACCTAACCGCAAATGTAGCAGCAAGAATTAATGGAGCAGAGGCAACAGTGGGTGCACTCTTACCAAGACAATGCAGCCTTAATTGATAAACGGACCCCCACAAGTTTAAACACGTACTACGGACCTAGCTGTATACCAATTACCACAAACACATATCCCAAATTCACAGTAGCACCAATTTTTTGCTCAGAGCAAATTAACCTCACTACTCATGGATTCTCCAATACTTTTCTTCCTCGTCATCTTTTTGTTCATGAATGGAATTTTCATCGAAGCACAAGTTGATACATTTGGGTTAGAACAAGTGGTGAGTGAAGATTTTGAGTTGCCAATGTCAATGTCGTCATTATACGAAGACAGAGAGGATGACGAGATGCAATTCGATGGAAATGGGAGATCTCTACTGTGGCACAGAATGGTGAAATACTACATTTCGTATGGGGCATTATCAGCCAACAGAATCCCCTGCCCGCCGCGATCTGGCAGATCGTACTACACGCACCACTGTTATCATGCTACAGGTCCAGCTCACCCTTACACTAGAGGTTGCTCTGCTATTACTCGCTGCCGGAGATGAAAAATTCAAGTCAATTACCATATGTTCTTCTATTTATTGTTCTTCCTTTATTTGTGTGATAGAGCTTGGGAATTTGGGAGCTTCTTTAATTTGTGCTAGATCCACTGATGTTTGGTGTTCTCAGATGGAATTATTATGTCTTCTTTTAGTTAGTCGCATTGTGTTCTCACAGCTCCTATACATCCACTCTAACTTTCCCCTTCCTATTCAGACGTTTCATTTTGTTTAACCACGATTTTACTTCTGTTATGATTATACATCATTCATAATACAGTGATTTTATTAGTTCTGTAAAAAGTAATACGGACGTTACCAGCTACAAGTTAAAATACACTATATTATAATTGGTAATCAACTACTTCCTTTGTCCATATTACTAAAAAAATTATGGCTACAAATATAAATTTCACTAGTTTAGAATTTAATTACCATGAGTTTGCAAAATTTGATCCCTAGAGACATGTATTTGGTGCATCCAAATGCACATATTTCAGATAAATGGGTTTTAAATTAGGAGTAGTTTATTTCAAATACATTATATTCATGTGAATTCTCATGTATTTGAGATACATTGACTCTCTCCCTCGATTTTCTTGTCTCGTTCGACTCTCTTCCTATATATCTACGTTGTAGAATGTATCTTGTATTCAAAATATATGTATATAGTGTGATTTACATGTATTCGGGAGACATTAATTATTTTGCTCGCTCTTTCTCATGAGAATTTTAGAACGTATTTGAACATAAAAATACATGTATTCATTTAAAATTTGATATGAAATTATTAATTAATGAGATGATATAATAAGGAGAATTAGTAAGTATGGCAGGAATGTTTGTATAGTTAGATAATGTTTTTAAAATATATATCTCAAATTACTTGTCCATTTGAAAAACTAAAATATATATCCCAAATTATGGTGCATAATAAAGCAAGAGGAAAGTATGTAGCAGGCTGGCCCAAGAAGAAGTGAAATGGATTGGATTAAACCGGACCAATCGAGGTTCACATTTCAATCTGGCCCAATATGAAAAAGATACTTTAAAGCCCAACCAAAGCTCGTTGGTAACTTGTAAACTGGTCAACTTGGACCCCAGTCGAGTTAACTTCAAGTCAAGTTCTGAGATGGAAGTCAAAATTATTATGGGTCAACCTTTTCAGTTTCACTTTGAAAGATAATCTAGTATTTTCTAGAAAAAAAAATTCATAAAATATGAGAAGGTGTTGAGGATACACTTAAAAGTCTTAATCAAAATACAATTGATGGAAAGGTAAAAAAAGAAAAAAAAGGATAAGCATAAGAGATAGAGATAACAATTGTTTAATTGCTTACGGTATCACTCTCTACATCTTTAAGTAAAGAAGTTGCCTATTGAAATTGCTAAAGAGGTATATATGCATGCCTTTTTAGTTGACATTGACCACGCCTATTGAAAAGGGATACTAGTCATTGCAATGAACCATTGAGCTGAAAAGTGCCCTGATCTTTGTTGAATATTTAATTGTTTTAAGTGGAGCACTAATTGTTTTAAGTGGAGCACTAATTGTTTAAGTGGAGCATTA
>JBCEWC010012455.1:0-15844 GCA_038996855.1 Solanum aculeatissimum | reverse complement strand
TTTTAAGTTTTAATTAAGGTTGGGTTCTTTAAATTTTAAAGTATTTAATTGATTGGGATTATGTGCTGTAGAAATTAAGTGATTTAAAGTTTGTTTCAGTTTGAATTTCATGAAGGTTTAAAGGTTTGAAGATGATCAAGTTATGCATGTCCCTTGTACTCATGAATTACTCTTGATTTGAATGTAAAGTTTGAATTTCATTACCCATGCTATTCATATTGTTCCTCATGGTATTGCATGCATGATTCATGGATTTTTATGAAGTTTTTGATGTAGGCTAAGTCCCAAATATGTTTATGACTATGATTTTGAACAAGTATGGAGTTGACTAAGTTGTGATCACACTAAGTGCTATGCTATGACGTTTTGAGCAACATGGGTGTTTACACCGATATGATTTGATAAGTATGATATGTATGGAGCTACTCTTATGCATAAAGTATAACATGAAAGTTTGTTTGGATTTTTAGGCCATGATGTATGACTATGAAATATGTTTAATTCTTGTTAAGTATGTTTAAGATTAATGAAAGTATGTTTGGCTTCTAAGCCCAAGTATGCATGATTTGAAGTTCAAGTGTCAAGTTTCCATTTTAAAAGCATGTATATGTATATGTATTCTTGTGGGATGATGACTTAGTACTGAGAAGGATTGGTGTAGTAAGTGGGCTATCCCCAAGGGTCCCATTCCTTTCTCTAAACTATATGCCTTCATAGGTTGCTACCGAAATGGGAGACCCGTAAGGTATGCTTTGATATGATATGCTATGCGATATAAATCCTTCCAAAATGGGAGACCCGTAAGGATAGTGGCCATCACACCAAAATGGGAGACCCGTAAGGTGTGGTGAGATTACCCTTGGCAAGCAATCTTCTCCGATCCAATGGGAGGTCTTTCAGTGGGCAAGTTCATGTTGTAGCTCACATGGATTTGGATGTCGGTTATGGTTACATCCCCTCTATATTAAGCATTATGGCATTTCATGTATCATGATTTCATGGCATATTGATATATTTCTCTTTCTTATATTCACTTCTATATATGTGCCCTTGCCATGTAGGTTGCTATAGGTTCATGTGCATATGCATTTTCATGCTCGCATACTTAGTACTTTATTGTACTAACCCATACTCTTGTCTACATGTTCTAACCATGTAGGTACCGGTGACAATCTCTATCTACCTTTGCCCGACGAGTGATCATTTTGAAGACTTGTGCTTGTGGTGAGCCCTTTTGTTCAAGGGAAATAGCCACCTTCTATTTACCTAGTTTTTTTATGTTATTTACTTTACTTATGTATTGAGGGTGAGCCTCAAACTATGTCCAGACCCCGCTTTATCTATGTAGAGGCTTGTTGGACAAACTAAACTCTTGTACGGTTGTTTGTAATTGTTGAATATCTTGATTATGGAATGCTATGATTATGAGCCTTGATTATGGAATGATATTGATTATACTTATGAATTGATGTTGGGAATTGTAAATGACTATGAGCTTATGTGGAAAGTCCCATAATCCCGGTGTGTCCCCATAGCTTGAGTCCAAAGCCTCAATTCCCTTAGAGCTTATGTGGTATGTGTTTTGCTTCCGCGCTTCTGAACCGATGATGTGTGTGATGATGCTATGATGGCTTGATTGAGGACTTTTGGGTTCTCCTTTGTCATGTCACATCTAGGCCCCTATCCGGGTCGTGAAAGGTTGGGTATCAGATAAACGATCTATGGAAAAATCTATCTCCCTTTTGAGAGGGACATCAGGCAACTCTTCGAGAAAAACTTAGGGAAACCTATTAACTATAGGAACCAACTTCAGCGAATGACTTTTGGATGAAACATCTCTAATCCTTACCAAATGGTAGATACACCCCTTAGAAATTATTTTACTAGATTTAAGTTAGGAAATAAACCGACCTTTACATGAAGAACTACCACCCTTCCATTCAAGAGTAGGCTCATCTGGAGATTGAAACTTAGCAATACGGGTTTAATAATCTATGGAGGCATAAGATACATGCAACCAATCCATCCAAAGTATGAGATCAAAATCAACCATGAAACGCTTTACCAAATCACAATGTATAACTTTATGCATGATGGACAAGAGACAACCTTTATACACTTTTTGTGCAAGAATGGACTCACCAACGGGAGTGATAACTTTATATGGCTCAACAAGAGTTTCGGGACATGCATAAAATTTATTCGCAAGAAATGGTGTGACAAAAGACAAATTTCCGCTGGACCTAAAAGAGCATAAGCATCAAAATCACAAACTTTCAACATACCAGTAACAACATCCGGGGCTTCTTTCACCTCTTGAAAACTATGAAGGGCATAGAACCAATTAGCTTTTAGGGCTCTTTATGCTTGTCCACCTTATCCTTTAGGATTTGCATTTGAACTCTTACAATCCTTTGCAAAATGGTTGGGCTTACCACAATTGTAACAAACATCTTGGATGTCCAGACATTCACCCTTATGGAGCTTTCCACACTTTGCAATCTTTGGATAAGTTTGTGCACCCATACCTCTTTGGGGCTTTGGGTTAGACCCCTTATATTTTTTGAATCTATGAGGAGTATTTAATGACCCTTGATTTCCTTGATTTTTACCACCTTGGAATTTACCATGGCCACCATTCTCTTTGTTGAACAATCCACCACCATCCATTCTAGCCCTTTTGGACTCCTTAGGCTTCTCCCTCAATTTCTCATCCTCAATTTGTTCTGCATAGGTCATTAAGCGGAAGATATACATTTATTTGATGAACATAGCCATTTTGTATTCTTTAGAGACTAAATCTAAAACACCAAATATGAATTTACTCATTCTAGCCCTTGGATACGACACCACGAATAGAGCATACTTGGAGAGCTTAGTGAACTTGAGAGAATACTCTCTCACACTCATGTGTCCTTGATTCAGGTTTATGAACTCTTGCACTTTGGCCTCCCTCAACTCCAATGGGAAGTACCTATCAAAAAATGCCACCTTGAACTCTTTCCAACCAACTTGGCATGTTTCCTCACCTTTTTCTTCAAACCATTGATCATACCAAACCTTTGCTATCGTTTTAAATTGATAGACCATAAGCTTGGACTTCTCCTCCAATAGCGCACCCATAACGACTACAATTTTATAAGCCTCAAGAGGAAACTCAACCGGGTCCTCATCAACTTTTGATCCATGAAACTTTGAGGGGTTCATTTTCATGAAATCATAAACGTTTGTTGCCGACATAGGTGCTTGAGGAGAAATAACAACCTCCCTATTAACTTAATTGGCCAAAGCTTGGGCCAAGATAGTGAAAGAATTCCCAAACTCCACATAAGAAACATTCTCTTGGTGTTGCTCGTGAGAGGCTTGATCTTCAGCCACATCCCTTGGCAATGGAGCTCTTCTTGGTGGCATTGTTTAGAAATGAAAAAGTGGGCATCGTTAGTTAGAGAAATAACCTTAGATACTTCAAATGGCACGATATGAATCATAATGAAGTGAAACATTTCCTAAAATGCCTAATAGCCTCCTATTCATAGATGTAGAGTGCTTCACATTCATGAATAAGATTATACTCGACGTGGTGTGTTAGACTTTCGAGGACTATTTATAAATCTAGTGCTCTAATACCAACCTTGTCATGACCTGAGCCTAAGGCCTAGGTGTGACACGACGAATAGGAAACCTGAGGTTGACCCAAACAAGCCTCTTACATATATTTTCCACATCCTTGGTTGTGGAATATAAAACAAACATCAATAAATAATTCTAAGGGAATAGGGGCTTTAGATTCATGCTATGGGGATAGATAGGGGAATAAGATTTGCATGAATCACATAATAAACAATTACTAAGGGAAGGGTAAATATGACTCAAGCTTTGGGGAAGTAGGGACTTAGGGCTTTCATCGCTTTCCATCAACATCAATAACATCACATTGAGGAATGAGGACTAAAGTATACGTCTCCATAGAACTCAACATCTCATAAAGGTACATAACATAAGCATCATAGTATAGTATCCAACAATACTTCTAAAACATGAGTAGGACGAGGGCCAAGACAAGTCCTGGACTCACCCTCAAGTACTAAATAAAATGAAATGAAGACTCTTTGTAAGCAAGATGGAAATCAAATATGTCCCCGAAATGGAGGACTCACCACTCAATGATCTTCATGAACAAAGCAAGTCATGTAGAGGAGGATGAATAGAAGCTCCGGTCCCTACATGGTTAGATCATATAAGTAAAAAGTATACATTACTACTTAAAATGTACTAGTATGTTGGATGCAATGCAACAATAGATAATAAGCAAGATACATAACCATATACATTAGAATATAAGCTCAATATGTCATGCATGAGTATGATTTAATGGAAACTTGCATAAAAATGAAACATAACATCTTTACATAATACTATGTAGGAGAAGACTATAATCAACATAAACCATGTGAGCTACTATATGAAATGCAATGAACTCTTTCCATTGAGAAAAGTCCAATGAACTCCTTCCATTGGAAAAAAGGGGAATCTACTTGCCAAGGTAGAACTCCAAACCTACTAACTTTGCAATTTCATCTTTAGGAACATAATGGCTTACGTGGATCCACTAGCCTAAGTTTGGCCTACAAGGGGCCCTATGGTGGCACATATTTTGAGAGACAAGGGGTTGCTACTAGAGCTCTCTAGTTGAATCCCACCCCAATGCCCTATTTGGTACTAAGTCATTCCCACATAATACATTTGAAAACATAAACATAAATCTCAATCATCATGAACTTTGAAAGCATAGCTTTAGCATCACATACACATAGAAGTAACTCATCTTAACTTAAGATCCACATATAGGGCTTCCCCCTTCTAAAAAGGATCTGTCTTTAACATAGCTTTGAGGGATTCAAAACATCATACTTTAACTTTCATAAACTTTCATAGCTTTGTAATTGAACCCTCATTTTTGGAGATCATGTCTCCCTTTGAAACTTTGATATGATAATTGGGTGGACTCATGCATGCAAGCTTTAAATCATGAAACTCAAGAGCAATACATCAATGTAATGACAACAATCAATTAAAATCATCCTTAAACAACCTGCTACAATCATACATATCCTCTTTGAACTTTAAACATAGAATCATGCAATTCATCTCATAAAATCATAAGTTTTTCATAATAACTTGTGGTAACATAACTTTCATAACTTTGTAATTATAAGATAGCTTCACAATTGAAAACTCTTGAAATCAATTATGCAATTTCATGCAATAGATGAAGATTTTTGGCATAATTCATGCTTAATAGAAGTAATTAGGAAGAATCTATAAAACATCTACATTAAAACTTGAAGTATTTAGTAAATTAGGTTTTGGGGCTTCATGGGTGAAATATTCCATGAATGAAGAAACCTACGTACCTTTGATCCTTGAAACTTGAAGAATTTTAAGAAATTCGTTTTGGAAGCTTTGTCATCATTGGAGTAAGCTTGATCTCCAAGAAATTTGAGAGTATTTGATGGAGGATTTTAAAGAGAAGTTTGAAATGATTTGGGAGGATGTTTAGAGAGAGAATCAGGGCCTAGAGTAAGAAATGTTTTTAGGATTTGTGTATATAAAGGTGTTGGGATAGGTCCTAACTAACTTTCTTGACCTAAAACAAAACTCAAAATTTTTTTACTATGAGGGGGCAAGGACACGATGCGCCTTATCGCAAACTCTTTTGGTTCGCATAATTTCATCAAAAAATTATTTTTCGATACGGGTGACCTAAAAATAGAAGGTGAGCCTTTTCTTACACAATCTTGCCTCTTGAAAAAGATAGGAAGTTGGCTTTGCAAAATAATACATGAGTTTAAAGATATTTAAAAAATACATCAAAGGGTCTTTTTGAGCTACATTGGGAGGTGTGACAAGCACCCCAAGAAGATACACTAGGGCGTATGAACCCATTACTCAACAAATTTTAGAGTTGCTCATTTAGCTCCAACTCAGCCAGAGCCATACAATAAGGAGGAATAGAAATGGGCTTAGTGCCCGTCTCAAGATCAATGGTAAAGTCAATGTCCCTATAAGAAGGGACTCCAGGAAGGTTTGAAGGAAACACATCAACAAACTCTTGAACAACAGGAATAAACTACATCAGTGGTGGCTCAACACCGATATCATAAATAAAGGCCAAATAAGCATGGCAACCTCGATCTACTAGCTTTCGTGCCTGAATATATGATATAACATTGTTGGGATAAGATCCACTTAAACCTCGCCATATAATATCCTTCTACCCAGAATGGACAAAGTCAAAGTCTTAGCATAGCGAAATAGAATAGTCCAATGTGGAGAAAGCCATTCCATCCCAATATAACATCAAAATTGACCATATCAAGAATAATCATATCAACCTAAGTCTCAAAACTTGATAAAGTCACAAGATAGGATTGGTACACCCGATCCACTACCAAGGGCTCACCTACCGAGGTCGAAACATCGACAGACACATACATAACATTACAATGCAAGTCAAATCCTAAGGAGAAATATGCAAACACATAAGAATAAGTAGAGTCAGGATCAAATAACACAAATGTAGGGCGATGATAAATCAAAACAATACCTGTGCTCATAGCATAAAAGGCCTCAACCTTAGTTCTACTTGGATAAGCATAACAATGGCTACCCCGACCTCCACCAGAAGAGGTTATCCCTCTACCACCTGAATAGGTGGCAACATCACCCGCTCCTCTACCCCCAAAATAGGTGGAAACATCACCCGCTCCTCTACCCCCAATGCATCCACCTCTACCAATTTGACCTTTATCCCGACCCTTAGTGTGCATGGCTGAACCTCTGGCTAATAGTACTAAATTTCTGATTATGCTGTGGAGTAAGAACAGTGCGGCCCAGAATGAGTCTGCATATGGCACTGTCTAACCATGTGATCCGGAGATCTGCAACCATAACATGATCTAGGTGGTGATATCTGCTGTGAAGGAATATGACGAATACTGTAGCCACCCCAACCTGCAAGACTCTGCTATGAACTGGAAAAACTCTGGCCTGAGCTATAGTAATCACAGGGGCCTTATCCTCTCTCTAAAGTTGGCAAGGATACATGGACCCTACAATGCTGATATGGTCCTCCCCCTCTAGGCATACCTCTGCCTCCAGATGAGGCTCTTGAGTACTTTTCAGATGTACAGACCATTTTGGGAGCCTTAAACTCCTCTCTCTACATGAGCTTTGAGTCTTTGGTGGTACTAATAATTGACTGAAATGATGCTGTATCTCTAGATACCCAAAATACTAATTGTCTGGTAGAATATGCCAATCCTCTCACAAAATGGCGAATTCTCTCTGCCACAGTAGCAAGAATAGTAGTAGCATGTTGGACCAATTGATAAAAATAAACCTCATACTCCAAAACGATCATAGTGCCCTATCTCAAACTCTAAAACCTCAGATGACTCTTCTTACAAACACTCCAAGGAACAAATATGTTATAAAAGAACTAGAGATAGAAATGATCTTTCAATTCTAAATCCTGAGTTGAAGTTGGTTTTGGATTATGAGATATGCAAGCATCTGAGCATTTGAGTTCTTTAAGGTGTCTCTACTTGATGGGTCTGAAGTTGCTCATCATTCGAGGATGAATGATCCCAAGAGGGAGATATTATGATACCCCGTAACTCTATTCTTATATTTACCCATGTTGCAAGTATTATTCTTGTACATGAGAAGTGTATTAGGGTCATTAGACACTTCTAGCACTTAGTCGAGTTCAAAACCTTCTTATAAATTGAGTTTATAGTGATAGATTATACAAAGATCAACTTTAAATAATCATAACTCTTAGCACATAAAGAATTATATGTCCCATGACCTACCAAATGAAAGATCTTTGAATTAGCTTTCCAACTCAACTAGTTTAAGCTAATTTTAAGTTTGGAGTCAAATGTTATGGTCATTTTACTAAACACTATCAGAGCAGAGTAGTTCCACGAAACCACATACGGGTCATGGATTGAAGTACGACCCGTAAAGTTAGGTTTCATGGAAAAGTCCAGAAAGTCAATCATCTACAGTTCATAAATCCATCTACAGTTCATAAAGCATTGTACGGGTCGTTGATAGGTTTTGTGAAATGTTCCAGTAACCTCAAAAATGTACCCAAAAGTTTACGAAAGAGTCCCACGAGCTGTAAAAGTGGCCCGTGGATGACTTTTAACCGCTTTTTCTAAAGGGTTATTTTGTTCTTTTTCCTCACTTTTAAATCCTAGACTTGACATTTTTATACCTAAATAATGCCTGAAATATATCAATTGGTTCTTTTTACGCTAAATCACATCCTCAAAAATGTAGAACAAGGGTTCAAGAGAGAAAAAGGCTAGGGTTTGAAGAGAGAACTTGAGGATTCTTTTAAGCTACTCCAAGATTCAAACTTCCAGGTATGTAATATTTACCAAAATATAGATTTGATTCTTCCATGTGCCCCATAATCCTAATTGACAGAGTCATGAAGGAATTGAGTTTCCCATAAATGGTTTTTGAAAGTTTTTCTTCAATTCTAATGTGTTTCTATAAAATTTTGCATGAACTACTATTTTTATGAATTAAATGCTCGAATTAGGTGATTTTAGTTATCTACATGAAACCTAGCATGAAATCTTGTTATCTTTACCTATTTTACTTAAAAGTGTATGTATGACCATAAAACTGAGCCTAATAAGACTATGAAGTTCCTAAATGTTGTAACTCTACTTTTGTTTTCCTGAATGATATGAGTAGAATGATACATGATAGAGTCCTTATGAGTTGAGAGAAAAACTTTAAAAGAATGTAATCAAAGAGTTGATGGTAGATGTGATGAATTGGGTTGATAAATATCCAATGAGAGAAGATAAATGAGCTAACCTTAGGGTTGATAGTTTATGAGCATAATGACTCTTGGGAGGAGTATTGAGCATCGAATTACGTAAGAATAAGTCTAACTCAAACTTAATACAACGTGGCCAGTGTAAGAGAGGATTGAACCTTAAAATTGAATGTTTCCCAAATGTCCCAAAAAGAGGACTTGATGTTATAATTGTGGATTCACTGATGGGATTTCCTTTATCCTGGAAAGGTATTAGATAGATGTGGAAATAACATCGCTTCGTTGTATCATCACCAGATCATAGGTGATGGTTGTTGGTTAGAGAAACTTCCAAATAGGTCTTGATAGTACTCTGAGTGGATATGATGAGATAGTATATGAGTGGTCATTGTTTAAATATCATTCTTACCTTAGACTCTTGACTTGATGATTAAGCTTCCTATTTCTTGAGTTGAGTTATTTTGAGTTGATGTTATCCTGCCTTTACATGTTTTAGTCTGTTATTTTACATACCCATACATTCCACGTACTGATGTCCATTTGGGCCTGCATCTTATCTGGTGCACAGATGGGTACTAGCGGTCATCAATAAGCGTATCGTTGAGGACCTATTACATTCAGCTGATTGGTGAGTCCTTTCCTACCTTCAGAGAATGACATGTTTTATCTTTTAGATTTGAGTTTAGACTTTTTTTAAGGTAGCCATGGATTTGTCATTGGCACCACTTAGTCATATATTTAGAGGCTTCATAGACTAGACTGTCGAGTTATGATTGGATGTTATGTTTTTCTAGTTTCTTTCACACTAGTCTTACTTAGTTGATAGATAGAGTGTTTGTCCTTTGGCCTTGATTTTTAAATTATCATTTCATTTCATTGAGTATTCTTTGTTATTGACATTTTCCACTATTAGATTGTGATTGAACAAATATGATGAAGCCAAGTGTTTTGCTTGGAGTCTAGCAATAGTCTCTGTGTGTCGGTCACGCCAAGGGTACCCTCCCACTACGTGATAGTGATAGTGTTATGCACCAATGATCTAGGTTAAAAAATTGTTGGATAATATTTAAGAGAAAAAATTACAAATGTTTTGTGTGAAAATGGTGATATGCTCTTTTGTGATTTCGGGTATAGTAATTAGTACATTGATTTTTTATAGAGGATATGGTAAGGTCAATAAAAAGGAAATCAATAATAAGTTAAGATACACGAATTCATAGAGATCTCAATTTAGGAGCTAATACCGATAGATAAAGGAATCGGGGTACAAGTTAAAATAACGATTCAAGTTTTTTTAATTATTAGTCTACATTTTTGGTAGTATGTTTTATCAAGATATGAATTGGTAAGATAGGAAATAATTGATAGCAATGAGTATTAAGTATTTGTAAGGACTCACATATGGTTTAGGCTATAAATTTAGTTACTTTTGAATGTTGAAGGACATAAAGAAGTGTTCCACTTAGCATGAGGTAAAGTATTATGTGTTATTGGTCAGAGAATAAAGTTGATAAGTGAGTTAGTGAAGGAACAAGAGTCTGATATATTGGAGAGTTCAAAGTATCTAAATTTGTGTCATAGGAAGAATCTAAGAAAGGTGAAGGAATAAGACCTCCAGTATAGACCCTTCTTTCAGAATTAGAGGTTTTACTAATTTTTTGTTGTTGAGCTCAGATATGACCATGCAATGTGTAATTGTTCAACACGGATTTACTAGGATTTTAATAGTGACTTTTATGATGGCTGACTTTTGATTCGAGTGACAAACAATGATGTTTGAAATATGCTAAGTTTTAATATTGGTTTAGATCGTTTAATTATGATAGATGACTTATGGGGGCACTGCGATATGGACCTATAGTTCTACGTGATTATTGAGAATTTTTTATAGAATTGAAACTACTCCATCGATGGGACTATACAAACTTTTGTGATGCATTACCTGGATACTTGATGGTAAATAAAGGTATGCGCTTATAGTATTCAAAATTATGAGGATAATCAAGAATCTCTTTAAGTTTTAGCATGAGGTATATGATGATTTGAATGGTACTTGAAATTTAATTTGTAAAAGATTGCATGGAATTAACATTGAATATGATTAAATAGTTTTACCTTGATAAGAAAGTACTATCAAATTTGAAATTAGTACTATCTATCTTGGGTATGACCCATATCTGTCATGGAATGTTCAAATGGAAAGAGAAGAAGACATAATTTGAATTATTTGAAGGTGACAATATGTTGGTGAGAAGACTTTGATACTAGTGATGGTTTGAGGGTAAGGTCAATGTCAGGTGTGGCTATAATGTTTTATTTGTATTAAGAGTGCTAACTTCAATCGAGTATCGCGAGGAGTATGTGGGGTTTGATAAATCAAATATGTATACGATTGAAATGGAGACTAGACTAGTTGATTGTGAGTAGTTAAAAATAAAAAAAGATGGAGTCAGATAAATGAAAATGTTTAATATGGACACTATGGGAGGAGTATTTTGTGTTTTTTGACTTTGATTCCATGCATTCTTATGTGACTACCTACATCATTATGAATATGTTTTAGAGTATTATTCTCTACCTATTCCCACTCGTTTCTTCACTTTTGTAGATGGATCCTTAGTGGTGGATCGGGTGAACCATTCCTGTAATTTTTTCTTGGTAAGATAGGATGTTTGTGCAGACTTAATTATTTCAATTATGATGGATTTAGTATTGTTTGGGATAGTTGAAGTATTCAAGTGGTTCTACATGTACAACTTGCCTATGTGAATTTATAGAAGAGCTACCATGAATACTTATAGTCATCTAACAGTCTTAAGATTCAGTTCGTCGTTGGGGTTATGTTCTAGCTATGTATGATTAAATGTGAGACATGTTGAGTATAGCTCTATCATTCTTAAGGGTTGTTTACAGTCACTGCTATTGATCTAGTATTTGTGATAGTGATTAGTGGTTCTTTATGTTTGAATGTATCCTTCACTATGTGGTTGGTTAATCATTTCCTTTGTTGGGTTAAAAAATTTTGATTCTCTATGATAAGTGTTCAACGACTAAAGATCACATTTTATAATTTAAGCTCATGGAAAGATTTGATTGTGAGAATAAAATCTTAACAAGACCCATGATGACTTGTGCATTAGGAGTGTGAGATGATTGATTTGGGCTCGCTTTTGATTATGATTAATATTGATTTAGAATTTTATCGTCGTTATATGAGAAATGATTAATCCTAAATGTTGAGTTATGGTCTAGTGGGTTGTTATTCAAATTAGGTTCATGGGTTAGTCTGTGGCCTGAAAAGCACTCTTGATTTGTAAATCTGCCAAGGTTAGATCCAAAAGTTCAATTCTTAATGGTTGATTTTTATGGAATAGTCTTAAAGGGGAGCTTACTTGGAGAGATGAATACTGACGCTGAAAGATAATACCTTAGACTTTGGTAATGTCGATTATTCTTCCTTCTCCTTGCATATATTTGAGGACGAACATGATTTTTAGTGGTAGATAATATAATGACCCATTAGGTCTTTTTGATAATTACTCTTCTTGTTTTCCTAAAATATCGTTCTCGTAAATTTTAAATTGATATTTCGGACTATTCAATAACTATGATTACTTAAGCTATGGGTAAATGTAGATAATTAATCTAATTGAGGGGTTAAATTATATTTATTTAATATCCTATACTATTTATCTCATATTTACTAAAAACGGGTTAATAGGATTTACCACTTTTAATATATATTTTAATTTTTTTTTAAAAAGAAGAAAGAATAAAGGGAAAAGGAAAAAACAAAAGAAGCGTTAAATAAAAAGAAAGGGGGTTGAACGCCCCTAATTTAAACAAAAACAAGAAAAAGACGAAGAACAGAAAACGCAGAAGAAAAAAAAAGAAGAGAGAAAAAGAAAGGAAGGAAAGAAAGTAAAAAAGAAAAATATTTTCATTCCAAATTATTAAGGTAATTATTCTCATTCTTTCTATTAAATTTTCATGAGATTGTGAATAAACATTTAGGGTAGAAACTTGTATAATTTATGTTAAATTAAAAAAATATAGCCCTAGGGTTCTTAAAATAAAATCTTAATTTGAGGGTTTAATAACGATTCGTTTTAGCTAAAATTTGGCATATGAGTAGACATATTATGGGTAGATATAATTTGAAAGAAAATTTCATATTCAAATTTGAGGACTCGGGGTGACTTTTTGACCCAATTATTTAGCCTAAAATAAATATAGCAATATGGGTATCATTAGATTTGTATTCTTATGTAGATTATGTATTTGAATAGATTTTGATCATCCAAAAATATTGTGAAAGACTCAAGTTTTGAAGTGATTGTGTGATTAATTGAGGCAAGTAGATTTCTGAACTCTTGTTAAGTGTATAGAATTGTGTATTTCCTTGTTGTTTGTGTTTGAGACTATTGAGACTTGATGATGGTTTGACTTGTTCTTATTGAATAGTCCTGATGATGAAAAAGGATGATAAAAGGAAACTTGTTTATATATTGATATGTACTATGTCGAGAATGATTTGAAAGGTTTGTTGATTTGTTATTGATGTTGTATCATGATCGTATTGTTGTAAATTGTTTATTGTTAGAAAAATGGCTATCTCCTCATTATATATGTGAACATGTCTAATTGCATTGATTCTAAAACAAGATCATGACAAAGGTTATGTGAATTGAGGAAAAATAAGAAACTAAAGAGGATGTACTATTTCTAAGGACGTGACTCACAGCACGACAGATACTATGATTTAAAGGTCGTGTCGCATGCCGTGATGGATACTATGATTCGAGGGTCGTGTTGCACCCCATTATGGATACTATGATTTGACGGTCTTGTCACACACTGCGATGGATGCATGGACTAATAAGTCCCCCATGGGTCCCGAACTAAGAGATAACAGGTGTGTATCACTAAGTCAGATATGCATCATTATACTTGGCATTACATTACACATCTTTATCATTATAAACTTGTGAGTGTCTTTTTGTGGAACCTGTGATGGATGAATTTAATCCTTATGTTGTTGATGTATAATCATTGGTATATTATTATTGAGTTATATGCTATGTACATTGTGAACTATTTGGTTGGATTGGTTTTATGAAGATTGTAGCTGTGGAGGTTCGATTGGAGAGTTAGGAGTACCTATATTCTATATTACTTGACTTTTCATGTCACGACCCGGAGAGGGGCATAGATGTGACATGGCGAAGGAGAACCCGAAAGTCCTCAATCAAGCGATCATAGCATCATCACACACATCATCGATTCGGAAGCGCGGAAGCAAAACACATAACACATAAGCTCTAAGGGAATCAGGGGTTTGGACTCAAGCTATGGGGACACACCGAGATTATGGGACTTTCCACATAAGCAAATCATCAATTACAATTCCCAACATAAAGTCATAAGTATAATCAATACCATTCCATAGTCAAGGCTCATACGCATAACATTCCATAATTAAAATATTCAACAATTACAAACCAATGTACAAGAGTTTAGTTTGTCCAACTAGCCTCTACATAGATATAGCAGGGCCTTGACATAGTTTGAAGCTCACCCTCAATACATAAGTAAAGTAAATAACATAACAAAACTAGGTAGATAGAAGGTGACTATTGCCCTTGAACAAAAGGGCTCACCATAAGCACAAGTATTCAAGATGATCACTCGTCGGACAAAGGTAGATAGAGATCGTCACCGACACCTACATGGTTAGAACATGTAGACAAGAGTATGGGTTAGCACAATAAAGTACTAAGTATGCAAGCATGCAAATGCATATGCACATAAACCTATAGCAACCTACATGGCAAGGGCACATATATAGAAGTGAAAATATGAAACAGCAATATATCAATATGTCATGATATCGTGATGCATGAAATGTCATAATTCTTAATATAGAGGGGATGGAACCATAATCAACATCCAAATCCATGTGAGCTACAACATGAACTTGCCCAAAGAAAGCCCTCCCATTGGATTGGAGAAGATTACATGCAAGGGTAATATCACCACACCTTACGGGTCTCCCATTTCAGTGTGATGGCCACCTTCCTACGGGTCTCCCATTTTGGAAGGATTTACATAGCATACCATAGCATATCAAAGAATACCTTACGGGTCTCCCATTTTGGTAGCAACCTATTGAGGCAAATAGTTTCAAGAAAGGAGTGGGACCCTTGGGGATAGCCTACTTACTACTCCAACCCTTCTTGGTACTACGTTATCATCCCACAAGAATGCATATACATATACATGCTTTTAAAATGAAAAATTGATACTTCAACTTCAAATCATGCATACTTGGGCTTAGAATCCAAACATACTTTCAATACTCTTATGCATACTTAACAAGAATTAAACATATTTCATAGTCATGTATCATGGGATAAAAATCCAAACAAACTTTCATGTCATACCTTATGCATAAGAGTAGCACCATACATATCATACTTGTCAAATCATATTGGTGTAAACACCCATGTTGCTCAAAACGTCATATCATAGACTTAGTGTGATCACAACATAGTCAAACCCATACTTGTTCAAAATCATAGTCATAAACATGTTTGGGACTTAGCCCACATCAAAACTTTCATAAAAAATCCATGGATCATGTATGCAATGCCATGAGGAACAATACAAATAGCATGGGTAATGGAATTCAAACTTTACATTCAAATCAAGAGTAATTCATGAGAAATTCAAGTCAAATCAACCTTCAAAACATCATCTAGGTAATACCCATGCATAAATCAAGAGTACAAGGGATATGCATAACTTGATCATCATTAAACCTTTAAACCTTCAGGAAGTTCAAACACAAACCATATTTAAATCACCTAATTTCTACATCACATAATCTCAATCAATTAAGTACTTCAAAATTTAAAGAACCCAACCTTAATTAAAACTTAAAAATCAAATTTAAAGAGGAGGGTTCTTGGGTCTTTA
>JBCEWC010012454.1:0-15844 GCA_038996855.1 Solanum aculeatissimum | reverse complement strand
GGTGAATAGGGTCCCAATAGAGATATGTAAAAAGCAGGTCCGATTACGCGTATTCCTAATCCTAAATGGAATGTAACAATGTAGGGATCCATATGTAAACATAGTATCTATTTAGATAGGCTCGAATGACCCCTTCTCATTATGAGGATGTATATAACCCTATTCCGATCTGGTCTGGTATGGAATGAACTTATAATCATGGAATCGACTCGAATCATATTATAAGTTCATAACCCAAAGGAATTTACTCAGAAAATAAAAAGGGAGACTTGAACTCAACTCATACTTTAATTTGGGTGGAAATTGATGTCAAAAGATACTAAAACAGACTTGAAACAACTTTTGGGGAGCCTTACATACCTGTAGTATGAAGATTTCTTGGAATAATTTGAAGAATCTCTCAACCCTAGTCCCTTCTCTTTTCTCCCTAACTGTTCTCTGAGAGATGTACGTGTGTTTGAGAAAGAATAAGTGTGGATTACTAATTTTGGGGAGAAAACGAGGGGTTTTTAGTCTAGGATGGGTAGAAAAAGACTGAAATGGCCCTGCTTTAAAACTGAACTATGATGGAGCAAGTCTGCGACGACGCTGACTTATTTCATTAGAATTTATTTTCTTCTAAAACATATAAAATGCATTGATCACTTTTTTATAAAATGGAGCATAAATCGCACTTATGGAGTACATTTTATGAACAAAGTGCAAAAATGAACTAAGTGGGGTAGGTCCGCGACGTATACCCTGAAAATTTATCTTTCGAACTCTTTGACCAAAAAGTTCACCGGAGTCATTTTTGGACATATTTTTAAACCCCTTTTGTCTTCCCAACCCGGTCTTCCCTATAAAAGCTTGGAGTGTTACAGTATCTAGTTAAAAGATAAATTATTAATATATAAATTAATATGATATTTAATTTACAATTTAAAAACAGACACAACTAATATATGTATACATTATTTAAAAAATCTATATATTATTCCAAAATTAATACCCCCACAAAATAATACATAAAATTCCCTGGTAACTAATTTCACATTACAAATACCTAAAGTAACTCTAACCACCAACTAAACCTCCTCACAAACCATCTTAAAAGCGAAAAATAACGTTACACGTGATTTCTCTTTTTGTAGTAAAACTTTTCCAGAAGAAATATAAAATAAATAAAAGAGAAGCTTCCCTAGAAAAAGGACTATTCTAAAAAGTTGTCCAAATGAAAGTTTAGATGAAATTAAAGTTTTTGAAAGCTTTAACTTTATGCAATTAAAAGCACATTTCCAATAGTAAAATACACAATTAAAAGAAAATTTTACGTGCTACTTATTTTTAGAGGAAAGCAAACCCTAATTGAACTTAAAAGCACAAACTAAATTTGTATTTGAACATGTGATATAAATTCATAATTTTGAATCAGGATTTAAAAATATGATTTTGAATCATGATTTTTGAATTTCAAATTCTCCAAAAAATATTATTTGGGAATCTGAATCTTGATTTCAGAGTTTTTTAAATGTAAAACTTGACTCATAAGTTTATATTTTGTAATGGTTCATTATCTAAAATTTTATGAAAAACAAGACTCATGTTCCACGTGAAGAGATTGTTTGTACAATTTGAAAGAATTATATTTAAGAAGAATAACTAATTACTAATATTATTATATAATGAATCTTACAAAGTTATGAGTATTTTAAAGCTTGTAATCGCAAAATATTTATTTATAAAATGAACAGGTAGATATGTGATTTATCAATATGTCATGATCTTGGGATATTTTGATATCTTGTTTTTATGAATTATGATTTGCTCATTGATAAGATTATATAAGAATTAAGGAAATTTTAATAGTTTTTACAACTTGTAGAATTTTTATGTTTATAGAGAAAAATATGACTTAAAAAATTGAAATTACTGATTTCAAATTATGAGTCCATATCAATATGTCCAAACATGTTAAATTCGATTACATTTGTAGCTCTGTAAGTGAGGATTCAAAGGTTAAAATTGAATACGTGTAAATTGCTTGTATGTATCAGATGTATGCACAAGATACAAATTCCTTCAGATAATAGAGGTGTTCTTTAATTTTTGGAATAACGCTTTTGTTTTCTTGTCCTTTCTTTTGTACTATCTTTTTTCTTAAAAAATAAATAAAAAAATTAATCGGCTACTTTGATACAGCTTGTATCAAATATTTTAAAATATTCATTTTATCCTTAATAAAACCAATTTCTAATTAGACAAATATTTATTATTTATTTTAGATCATAAATTTTAAACGTCTTTCTTCCTTAAATTTTAAATTAATTTATATAAATTAGGGGAGAAGTCATAGCCAGTAGCTTAATTGGTGAGTAATTGTTGTGTTATTATGAGAAACTTTAAGCTCATCTTTTGATGCAAAAGTTTAGGAATCATATCGTAATGATTTATGATTTGATACCTCTTTGTAATGCAAAAGTGAATGGCTTTACTAAAAGTAATGACATAACCTTTTATTCCTTGTCTTGTAATTTTTGTCTTCAAATCCATCCATCCAATTCTCTGTTGTACTACCACATCCATGTTGCAAATGAGGCCCCTTTTTATTTGTTTTCACCTCTTTTACAGTTTTTCTTAATCTTCTTTCATTACTACAAACCTAATTCACAAATGGTTCCATATCACTTGTAATATTTGAATGCAACATGGACTTTGGATGTGTTTGGGAGAGGAAAATGCTTTTCAATTTTTTCATGTTCGATTTTCATAGGATAATAAGTTTCTATAAAAAGAGAAAATAAAATTTTGTAATGAAAGTAGAAAAACAAACTCGATTAACGATATTTCATATTAATTGTATTATCCTCCTCTTTTTATATTTCTCAATTTCCACCACTCCATCTTTCATAAAAATTTATACAAATATTTTTAGAATAATAGCTTTTTGCTTATCTATCAAACATCAAACACAAGAATATAGGTATGAAAAAAATCATGTATTTTCCTAGAAAATAATTTCTTACTAAATACGCCTTTTTGTCTTTTTTTCTTCTAAGAATTTCCATCCGTTTTGCTCTCTTGATGTGAATTGATTACAATCTTAGAATTGAAGATAAAGATGTTTACCGTTGAAGTGACCCTTTTTTATTTTGTTTTTCGCCAATGGTTCAAAAAGGAATAAACAAATTTGTAACTGATAAGATGTGCTGTAAGTCATTGGAATTTGAACAACATGACAGTTGATACATTTTGAATTTAAAGTATTTTTTGAACAATTTGAAAAGGATTTGGACTTGACGTCAGGTAGATGTATGCTTCAATATATGTGCACCTGAATTAGTTTTGAAACTCGCATAACGGTTATGAGAGGATGGGACTAACCCACATAAATCAACTTAATTTATTGAGATATAGTAGCAGTAATTACATAACAAAAATAAAAGCAACAACATCTATTATACTTTAGCCTTTCCAAGTAGAATGAGTCCAACAAGTAATTATATTGGTCCCCATGACCCTAAAAAGGGATGGCATCTCGTCACGTGAATCACCCATGTGACTCAAGTCAGATCCTGTTCCATCTCTTTATTATTATTTCTTTTTTCACAGTATCATGCACCACTTCCTCCATAATGTCACGTTCCATCTCACACACTATGCTTTCCACTTGTTCATCAAAAGAGTTGTCCCATTTTTGCATATCTTTATCAATCAATGCATCAATGTCTTCAAGAACTTGGCAATTAGCCGAAGGGAAACTCCGTATCCTCGCGCACAATGTGTCCATCAGTTCCTCCCCATCCATCAATCCACGGTTGAAATGCTTTTTCATCAACATCTCAACTAGGAGTTCGTCAACAAGTTGGAAAATCAACTTTCGGTTGCACCTAGGGGTTGAATTATGTGCGGTAAAATTGAAAAGTTCCAAGTAGTGAAAAATGGCTGGGTCAAGTGGTTGAGAAGGGGAGTACCATTTTGCTAAGGATATTGGAGTACTCTTGTCGAGACCCGTACGTTTTAGTATTCTCTGAATGTACTGAGAATGAAAATCAACGGAAATGGCACCGTTACATTTGTCGCGCTTCATTTCTTGAAGGGTGGGGGGTTTGGAGTAGTACGACTGGCTCAAACTACTAGACAACTCTCCTCTGTTCCTTTTCCATGGATAAGTATCTGATTCCTGTGAATACAAACATAATAATATCAACACCAAAAAGTTATTCATATTTCAAATCCAACAAATATAAATATTCATTGAGTTTGAAAATACCAAAATATATTTATATAGTGTTTGACTATCAATTTTGAAAATTAATATTCAAATATCTATTCGTATTTAAATATCAGTTTGATCATAAATTTTGGATCAGATTCAGAAAATCTAGTTTCAGAAATTTCACTTTTACTCACAAAAATTCAATTTTTTTTGTCTCAAACAAAATGCATGTCCAAACATAACTTCGCTTTTCAAAAATCACAACTTCAGAAACTCAGATTTTCATTCAAAAACTATGATGAGGCTAACGTGGTTCAAGTTACTTCAAATTTAAATATGATAATCAAAAGTATGGTAAGTTATAGTAATTAAATATATTTGTAGAACCTGCTCATAATATTTTAAATTAAAAATACCTAAATAGTAATAATAATGCCACGTATAATTAAAAGTGGAACAGAGAGAATAGTTGATAGTGAAGTAAAGAACATTAGTATTAATTTGTACCTGCTTAATGTGTAACTTGGTGGGTGAAGGAGAAGGGTCTTTCCTTGATGGCAGAATAGTAGGAACAGTACTGGTGTTAACAAGTTGATTTGACAATGGAGTTTTCAGCTTGCTCTTCTTGTCCGCAAAATTTGATTTGTTTGTCACTGCTGCTGAACGAACAAATAGCTCTTCTTTCTTGCTCCGAATGGCATCACAAGCTTGCAGTGGCTTCTTAGCAGCAAACTTCTCACCTTTTCTCTTTTGAATAGTCTTCTGCTGCACTAATTGCTCTTTTTGAGGCTTAGGCTTAGTGACTATTTTAGCTGGTAATAATGTGCTACTCTCTGGAAGTGGAGATAATGGTGAGAATCTGGGTGAATGGTGTTTAGTACTACTAGTACTAGTACTATTCTTGGGCTCCAAGAATCTGAACCTAGGTGAGCAAGAAGGAGTTGTTTGTTTGCTTGGTCTAAAATCATCATCATTTCCATGTGATGGTTTTTTTGGTTTAAGCAACACAACTTGATCATATTTAGCAGTTAATTGGTCATCTTTTCTTCTGATAGTGTTGGTAATGTCATGACCAACTTTCCTGGTGACACTTTCTTTGACTTGCTTCACAATCTGCCTAGCATAGTACCCTGGACTTCTCGTTTGGTTTTCATTTTCTTGTTCATAAAAACTCCTCCTATTGTACCTCGACATTTTCCTACCGACACTGGAGGTAGAAGAAGAATCCGAAAATTCAAACGCGTCACCCATGTTCTCTTTATTGATTTGAAGGGATAACCTGTGCTGCTGCTGCTGCTCTACATCAGACCTTCTGGCTAAAGATATTCTCGGTGTCTCTGGGAGTGACAGAGTGCCTGTAGTGATGTAATTAGTATCACTACTTTCAAAACTGCTGAATCGCCTTCTGTTTTTACTGCCTGACGGGTGGTGGGTCAGTTGATTATTATTATTCTTTGTATTGCAATTAGTGGAGGTTGAAATGCGAGGAGAGTTATTGTTTTCAGGGAGGAGGTCAAGGCCCATGAGTCTAGCTACTAGAGTTGGGGTCTTGGTCCCCGCTGGTGAGCTGCTGCTACATTCTGATGAGATATCATGATCTGTCCTTGTTCTTGAACCTGATGTTGACACTCGCGGTGATCTCGAATCACAGCTTGTTCTGATTGGAATACAAACCTGAAATACAAAAGTCTAAATAAATACTCATAATATTCAAGTTTTTTTCTTTTAGTCGAGTAAAATTTGTGTAACGGTTGTTATACCATCTCATAATTCAAAGAACATGAACACTAACCCCCTTCCCCCCACCCAACAAAAACAAATAGAGTATCTTCTCTCTCTAAAACATTGGGAAGTGAAAAGGTTTCTATTATTATTATTATAAAGAAGGTAACGGTTACAATTTGACTGACCGGGATATTCAAATTTTGTTCGTCTACTTTCATGGTTGATGAAGACGACAATGAACTTGACACCGATTTTCGTTCTGTATCTAATTCCAAGCTGTTTCTTGGAGCTTCAAGTCCTTCATTTATAAAATAAAAGCTAAAATTAGTCGCAAAAATAATGAATAGAGAAAGGAATATATATTTTGTTGAGAGTTACCTTTAAGTAGAGAAGCTTCTGGGTCTGGTTGAAGGAAAGAAGAATGATGATGAGGCTTCAAAGAGCGAGATTGCTGGTTTAAAGCCAACTGAAAATGGGGTAAGTCAAAGATTTGAAAACACATGCAGCCACCAGGAGGAGGTGTAGCTTCTTCATTAATATTATTCATGACTTGTTCTCCTTTTCTTCTTCTTCCTCTTTGACTAGTGGATTTATTACTAGTACCACTGCCACTGCCCCAGTACAACCACTCTCTGCCCATTTGTGATTCTGCAAGTAATTAGAAATTTTGTTCAAACGGAATGAAAATGACAGAAATAGTCATAGGAGTCTATCGGAAGCGCAAAATGCGGATCCATGAAAGGAATGATTTGAGTATACCTGAAGAAAAATCGCTTTTATCTGTCTTCCCTCGTCTTCTGTCCTTGTTTTCTCTTCTCTTTCTTTGTACTGACTGACCTTTTTTTAGAGTGGGAGAGAAGAGAGGGGCAGTAGTCACTCACTCCCAAGCAAAGAAATACTCTAGCTGCAAAGACCAGAAAACTAACTCTATCTACTCTTGGGAATAGAAATTTGAAGAGATGAGAATATGTATTAAGGGCTCTCCCTCTCTTATGTTTTAATTAGTGTTGGGTGAAGGGATTTGTGGTATAACGAGGCAATGGCCACTATTCTTCCCCTCCCCTTTGTGGGTTTAAATACCCGAGGTCATTTGGTTTATTGGGGATCTGTAATACTAGTATAAGTCCCTCCACCTTCCCTCTTCTTTTTGAATCATGACGTAGTTTATTGATTTTTGATTCTCCTCTCCTAACCATGGTTAACCCCCACCCCCACACTTATTACTCCCTTCCCCGATCATAATTGTCCACTATATTTTGATTTGATACAAAAATTAAGAAATAATAAATGTCAAGGATGATTTTATCAAATCTTTCTTATTAAACATAACTCATTTAAATATTGAAAAATAAATATTATTTAATATTAAAAGTAAAATACACAAAGTGGCAAATTATTCGTTGGTTTTATAACACTTGATAAGAATTATTGGGCATCCCAAAATAGTATAGTGAACAAGTAAAAATAAATATGTGAGTCTTTCTAAGTTGCTATCATTAGAGATAGAGATGAAATTAGAATAATTTTTACGCTATTAAGTTTGCCTCTACTCCATTCATAGCAGATATTTTTTTTAAAAAAAAAAATCTTCTATCAATTTTTGATATTCATATTGAAATTCTGGTTATCTAGATTCGCGTGGCAATGGGAATATCTATCTAACGGGAAAACATTCCCTAATAGAATTATTTTGGTGTTAGACATTGAATTAAGAGTGTAGATTTATCATACCCCAATCGTATGTGCGGAAGGGGAATTTTGTCTTACTTGAATGTCTAATGGACACTAGCAAGATATGGAATATAAACTTTGAGGTTATTACTGTATGACACATATACTATAAAAAGTTACCTATTATAATGTAGGTTGTCATTTTATCTTGTGAGGTAAAAAGGATCTATACTATCATTGTCAAAATTTGAACTCTCTCTATTCTTTTTATTTTTCTTTGAATAATAATCCAAATCTTAAATAGACAAAGGATGATACTCATCTACCTGGCGTAGTATTCGAGTACTCTGTGAAATAGTGACGTAGTATAAAGTTGCTAGTATAACAAAAGTATGCACTGTTCTTTTCAGGATATTCAACAAAATAAATACTCTCAAATTTTTTGGCTATTTTCTCTGAGATTTAAAATTGAATGGCTACACTTGTTATCTCAAATAATATACACTTCCTGAAAATATTACCAATCTAACTTCCAAAAAGTTGCATAGAGTCAACTACAGAATGACCTACTTATCTTATCTACACTTTGGTATTTAATACTACTATGTTCTACTGTATTTCTGAAGTCAATTCCAAAGAAATGGGACCAAAAGTTTTGAACATGAGATAAATATGATTCTATAGGTGGACTAGTTATTTAACAATTACTTCATGAAAAAATACATCTTAAAATGTTGGTCAAAGTTCATATTCCTCGTCCATATTTACTTGATCCCTATACTATTTTAGGATGTTCAGTAATACTTGTCCAATTTATGAAATAAAGAGATGATTTTACATTTTATTCCTAATGTACCCTTGTCATTAATTATAGTTATTTTCCTATTACATTTTTCAATACATTGTGTTAATGATATTCAAAGGGTGATTTGGTAAAATTACCCCTATCATTTTACTATTTCTTAATCCTTGTGTCAAGTTAATAGGGGTCAAGTAAAGATGGACAAAAGGAGTATAATTTAATTCAATAAGTGAAATAGTGATAAGTAAAAGTAAATGGAGGGAATAACACCTATTTCATCATAAATTTTGAACTTTGAAAATTTGAGTTTTTAAAGTTTTGATTTTTGAAACTTAAAGTTATATTTGAAACAATGCATTTTACTTGAATTTTTTTAAAAACTTTCAAATTTTGTGCCACATAAACATTTAAATCCAAATTTTCAAGATGTAATCCAAAATTTATAGTTAATACGCTAGCTCAAATTTTCTAATTAAATAAGACATCCAACAAAGGAAATATATATAAATCAAAGTGCTATGCATAAGTAAGCATGTAATTTCTTAAAATTAACGGAGAGATCAGTGATTCAATTATGTCTTTCTATTCGTTTTATTTATTTTTCCCCTTCACATGCCATATAATCATTATCATATAAAATTTTACTCCAACTTGTAGAGTTTGCAATGTTGAATAAAATTCATAATAATTGTGTCAAGGAACGAAGAGAAATCATAATTATGGGCGTGCATACATGTTTATAATTGTGATTAAGATAAACTATATCACATTAATAGAAAAAACCTAATAACCTGCAAGACTTAACACTAATTATATTAATTAAACATAAGGCATATATATATTATTTGAGTTCATCTAAATATCAGAGGAAGAAAAATATTTTCCCACAAAAGTATAGTAATATTTTTTTCCCCATTCCCACAAAACGTATAATTTATGAATCTATAGATTAAGCTGACAGGTTTGCATGTGAGATTCCCGACCATCCCTAACTTTTATAATGACAAAAGTGTCCCTGTCCCTGTTATGGGCCACGGCCCACTGCGCGACTACTTATTCTGGGCCTGTCTGGGCTTAACTTCCAAAAGGCCCAGTTTAATATAGGCAGGGACCACAGCCACGTGGTCTTCCATAAATGCGCTCCTCCCAATTCTCATCGCCTTCAAATAGAAATGGAGCCAATTTATTGGAAAAAATACGTGAATTTGTTCTTTTTTAAAAAAATAAATTTATGTATTTTATGCGGATATTTTTAAAATGGTGTATATTATAACATGTTAGGTATCCATTTTACAAGAAACTAAATGGTGAATTTGATTGATTATTGAGTACTTATTTTTCTAGAGAATTACGGATTAATTTTCACAAAATATTTTATTTTTTGTTGGATACCTAAAGGAGTGTGCATTGGTCGGTTCGGTTCAGTTCGATTTTAGATATTATTGATTTTCATTTTTTAAATATGCTAAATCAATAACAAACCAATAAGATAATTTTTATCGGTTTTCGATTTATCGGTTTTAAGTCCTTAACGGTTCAGTTTTTGGTTTATCCGATAAGGATGATAATGAGAATTTGCATTAATAAAAGTAGATGGAGTACGAAAGCGTAAAGACTAAAGACTAAATACTAAAGTGGGTAATTAATTATTTAAGTACGGTAAATATTAAAATAGGTAAAGTACTACTATAATATCCTACTACTATATAGAAATTCACCTAATTAGTATATATAAGTTGATCATAAACTTATAATTCAAATATTATAAATTTAAAATTTTAGATATGTCTTTGATTAAAAGCATGAATGTCAAAATTTTATAATTATCGATTTTATATGGACATATATTTTAATCTTACTAAGATATCGAGTCAGATAGTATTTATTTGATTATATTTTTTATTATTATTTATCAAAAAAGCCTTAAAATATGGAAGTTGAGATTTTCTATAATTTCTACAGATGATTTTTGAAACATGTCAATTTTATTTTTAAAAATTATAGAATTGATTTTGAAACTCATATGGTAAATTAGATATATTGTACTCCTATTTTAATGACAAAAATTACTATATAGCCCACTTTTTGTGGGACGTAAGTACGGCGCACATATAATAGCCCACTCTCTGTGCGTCCTCCTTTTGGACAACAACGTAACCATGTGTAAAAAATTCATCACAGAAGACATTGATTTGAAAGACTATTTTTTAAAAAAAAATTGTTTTATGACAAATCTGGAATAAATAATTTTTGGGGTAAAATTTTACTGGTACATATTTATCCTTTGAGAGGAATAATTAGTTCTGCAACTTCAACGTGTGTCGTACGAAGTTATTGTATTATTGGATGGGGTATAAGGTATCCACAGTTTTCTCTTGAATTTTATAGATATATATGTATATTGTTTTCGAAAAATATAGACATAGGAGATTATGGTAGACAATTAGCAGATCAGATAGTTAAGTATAGTATGGTTCCATCATGCTTCCTTGTGTATTTTTTTAATTATTATTATTCAATTGTATTATCACTTTTGTTGCGCTGTTTCTTAAATTATTTTTTGTTGTCGATACTCTTCTTCTCTATAGTATTTTTATTATAACTTTTATTTTTATGACTCTTGTTGCGTTGTTAGTTAAGTTATTTTTTATTGTAAATACTTTTCTTTTCTATAATATTTTTACCCATAACTTTAATTTTTACCACCTGTTGCGTTGTTACCTGAGTGATCTTTTGTTGTCAACACTTTTCTATCCTACAATATTTTCACCATAACTTCAATTTTTGTATTTGTTTAACCTATTTTTAAAAATATTTTTTTTAGGTTGAGAATGGATTGAAAATAACTTCTCTATCTTAAACAAAGTAGAAGTAATATCCGTATATATATATATATATGTACATTTCACCCTCTGGCTCTCGAAAACCTAGCTACTTGTGGGATCACATTAATATAATTATGTAATTATTATTTTTTATTTCAACTTTTGATAAAAGAAAGATCAACAAACTTGATCAAATATGCCGCCACAAGAAGAAAAGACACGATTTTAGTTTTTTTTTTCTTAATTAATTATGATTACGATGGAGAAACCAAAGTTTTACTTATTTTAGAAGAAAGTGTCAAACACATAGTAATTTAATAATTTGTGCTTCTTTTGTAGTGGAGTACTTGATACAAAAACTTTTTAATAAAAGCCTAATCTATGTTGGAACAATCCTCCAATTCAAATAGTAACAGACACAAAGCTCCAAAATTTCATATAATCCGTTGAATCTGGAAAAGCTTTGAAATTTGACTTTAGAACAGTACTATATTAGTTTGGAACCTTATAAACTTTTGTTTGTTCATTTGTACTGTGTTATTAATCTTAGATTTGATATAACGTTCATAGACTTAATGATTTCAATTACCCACATACGAGGATGAGATTCGACGTGTTTAAAATTCATCCTCTTGTCTGCCTATCTTGGGACCATCTTATTTGCCCACCACACATAATAAAATAAAATAAATAATAGAATCAGCCACAAACTTGTCGTAAATATAAATAGTTTATAGCTAATAAGTTTTTTCATAAGATATCACTGAATACAAATAATTAATAATAGTTTTTGTTGTTTAACTACAAAATTTATCGATCATTAATTTCTGTCCAGCGGATATTTCTCTAGATGCAATCTATAATTGTACAACATTTATGAAAGATTTAGTGTGTATAGTCCAGAGACGTTTGCCCTTTAATTATTTTTTTTTCAAATTTTTACTCGTAAAAAACTGAATTTTATTTTCATGTACAATCATAATTTTAATTTTTAATTATTTTTTTAAAAATCTCAATCCACTCATGTCCAAACTCCAAGTTTGATACCTCTTTTTGACATGTCTACTATGATATCCGGTATTCTACGATGAAGAAAAATAAGGCCTATGTGAGTAAAAAATAATACTCCATTCATCTCTCATCAAATCATACAAAATTACTAGTTGTACAAGTCCTTTTATAAACAAATATTGAATTCATCGGTCAGAGTAATTTTTTTTTTACGTTACATTCACGTTTCCATTTTGTAATATTATTAAATAAAATATTCAAAAAATAAATAATCAAATCAAAGGTTTTATGTGTGAAATGTACACTGTGGGATGTTTGTTTTGTCGGAATATGTGAAGTTAATCATGATTCAATATGAAATTTTAAGGTGAAACTGGTACACCTAAACAGTAGCTTATTTTAAAAAAAATACGTGTCGAAATTTTGGGGTACATTTCAAAAGAGAATCTATGTTTAATAGTCTCACCATTTCAAAATGAATGTTGTTTGAATTTTATTATTTTATTTCAAAATAAATAGTATTTTACATTATTAAAAAGATATTAATAATATTTTTTAAATTTTATTAAATATTTTTCTTGTCATATATAACCAAGTAATTACTAAAAAGCTACACACCTTTAAAAAAGTATTGATGAAAGGTAATTATATAAGTTAGCAAACATATATTTTACTTTTTAGGAAGAAGTATTTTCACCATTATTTTGGAAAGGAGGGGCAGGGGTATACTACTTCCAGATGATTTTAAGTTATGGACTAATATTGATGAGTGTAATTTATTTATTTATTTGAAAATTTCACAAAAGTCTGTAATTATTATTCTTTTGATTTGCACTTAATAATAAATTCAACTCGTGTATAATAAGTTGTAAATTATTCGTAAAATAAAAGCAATACTAGACAAATTTGATGCGATAATTTTAATGAAAAAATTAATTCATGGCGTAACTTATTATATCACTCATTAGCTCAACCTCATCACGGGTACGGTGATCATGAGTATAATTTTACACTATCATTTTGTTGAAAATAGTAATTGACCGGGTCCATACTATATAATGAATATTAATCAATTCATTAGTTTGTCCTTTCTAAAACCCTACCTATAATATATAAACACACTATTATAGGTGTTGAAAAATATGTGTTTTTCCATTATGATATTAGGACTAGGATTTATAATGATGAAAATAGTATGCATCTTCTAAAAAATATATGTAAGGTATGGACAAAAAAAATTGTTTGCTTCATGAAAATTCCCAACAATTAATGACATAAAGCGTGACTCTTGCAAATCTACTTGTACTTCGAAGAAATCCTTGAGTCCGGTAGTAGTAACTAATATTTACCAATTAAATACTACAAGTTATTTAATGGAAAGTATCTGCTTTATTTTTCAGGGTAATGACAAGAATAATATTTCAGTAATCAACCTTTATTCTTAAAAGTCTATTTATCGAGCAGGGAAACGTCTTGTTTCCTTCCCCTATTAATCCAAGAAAAAGAAATAGACACGTTGCGAGATCCCATCTATTATTTGCATTTGAAAATTGACAGTTGACGCCCAGTAGGCTCTGACTAATTTCAAAACTTTAGGATAGAAACCAAGAGGAGGAAATGCTAATAATAATATAGAAACAAACATGCACATGAAGTGTGATGGAATAGTTGGAACTCCTCCATTTTTATGAGAGATATTCATGTTCAAACGTTAAACATAAAAAAATCTTATTTGAAGTAACAACATCAACGTTAAAAATGAATTAATCATATAACGCTCGAATTTGAATAGTGAATCGTTTGGAAAACCCAAAAATTAAGAGAGACATATCTGACATGTTATAGGAATATAAATAAGGAGTATAGAAAGGAAAATGTGTAGGAGGAGCGCCAAACAAACTTGTCGTTACTTGAATCATTGCTTTCTTATGTCAGCATATATAATTCAAAAAGTAGGACACTTCTAAATAATCATCAACCTACACCTATGGACCCTATTTCAAAACTCATGAATTGTGGTAGAAAAATGACAGTTTTCATTACTAATCTAACGATTTTGAATTCGAATCTTAAAAATTAAGAAAGGCTTCTTTTTGATGAACCTTATCAAATGGAGTTTGAATTAGCTGAGTCTCAAAGTGAATGTGGTGAAAAAAAGGGATTCAATTTCTCTTCACAAAAATGAATCATATTGCTTATGTTGATTATTGTAGATTTCGCAACTCTTAGATTGAAAAAAATTCTATAATTAGGTAAATATGTGATATATATTTATTATACACTATTATAGTTTGAAATAATTCAATTTGTAATTATAGTTGGAGTTTTATTACTATTTTCTCTCTCCTCTCTTCCTCTCTCACCCTCTCTTCTCTCTATGTCATCTTTTACTTGCCTCTCTCCTCTCTTTTTGCCCTTCTCTCTCTTAATACAAATACAAATTATAACAATCAATTATTTATACAAATATAAATATTAATAGTCATTTATTATACAAATACAAATATTAAACTTAATACAATTATATTCTCTTATACAATTTATTCATCAATGCAAATTATATTCAGATACAAACTATATTCATTAATCCACATGCATACTAATTGTATATATACAATAATCAAATATATATACAAATATAAGCATTTATACATATACATACTATTACATATGTATAATCATCTAGCAGCAAATATAATTTGTCTCTCCCCCCTCTCTCACCCCTCCCCCCTCCTCGCCTCTCTCCTCTCTCTCCCTATCTCGCCCACCTCTTTCCTTACTCTAACATGTAACTACGAATCGTGATTAAGTAAATTATAGCTATTTTATATTTCAAGTTTTTGCTATTTATGAAAATTGCCCTTTCAAATTAGCCATTCGCTTTTATAACTTTTCCGCTTTTTCCACCAAAATTGATTAAGAATTGCTCCAATTTTTTAAAAGTCAAATTAATATATCATCACTTTAAAGATAATTATTACAAGTTTTAAATATACTATTTTATAATTATGACTTTTAACATTTAAATTTCAAGTTATAACAAATCAACATTTAATTAAAAGATTTATCTTTATTTTTAAATAATATTTATTTACAATTTATAATATATAAAATCTGATATATATAATTAAAAATTTACAAAAAATGAATTTTAATAACAATGTAACGTACAATACAATTAAGGAGTTTTATTATTGTTGGAATATTCAACTTCCTTTTTAATGTGTCAATCAATCATATTTTTCTCACTCATCATAATTATCTCTCTTTTCCATGCAAGACTTCCAACAGAAGTTAGTATCTCCATCTCCTCCCTTTTGCCTCATTGTTCAATCCGTCATTAATTAAAAAATAAAAAAAGTCAGCGCTCATCATCGTTTAAATCCAAATCAAATCATTTATATCAATACATTATTGCTCTGTTTGAAATCACAATCTCAACAGAGACCAGTTTCATCTGACTCACAATACATTATTGCTTTGTTGTTACCACACAAACTCACAATTCTTCTTGGTCATTTTACATTTTCTATTAGAGAAATCTAAATGATTTTGAATGGAGGAAAAAAAAAAGCAAAAAGCAAAAAAATCAGTGTTCACTATTATTTAGCT
>JBCEWC010012453.1:0-15848 GCA_038996855.1 Solanum aculeatissimum | reverse complement strand
AGTTTTACGAAATCAAAAGAACCCATAACTAAGTAAAATGTAAAAATTCATAATTTAAAGATTTGGGTTCTTGGGCTCCATGGATGGAAGAATCCACAAATTTAAATCCCACATACCTTATATCCAACACTTGAATTGCGTAGGGAATCAAGAATTGAACGTTTTCCCCAAATTTTCTTTGAATCTTCAACAAAGGTGATCAAAAGGCTTGAGAGGATTTGAAAGAGTTTGAGAGTGTTTTTAAAGAAGATGTACGGTTAAGTGATCAGATTTAGGGACTTAGGGGACTTAAAAGAAGCCTAGGGATTAGTTAAATCATGAAAATACCCTTAATGAAATGGACGTTTCAAGACTAAGCAGAGTCAAACGGTTGCTACAGTGTCCGTCATACTGTTCACTGGTTGTTCAACTGCCCATCAGAAAACACTTAGCCAAATGTTCAGCGCGAACTCTCGGAGGACTTTCTGGAACACTTGACGAGCATTTTGAACGACCGTTTGGAGGTTGACTAGCCATCTCAAGGTCCCGTGAGCCTAACCTTAGCCACCTATACTCACCCATGGATTTGTCAAGCCACTTTCCCACTTGAGGGGACAGTACACTGGCCGTCAACACGCACACGAACCGTTTAGTGGTTCGTGGCTCAATACTTGCCTCATGGGGTGGTTCCTGGCCACCCCTAGCTCACTGGAGCACACCAAGACACCCCACATGGATTGTGGGCCTGTCCTTGGTCACTTTTCAGAGCCTATCTCCAACGTCTTTCGAATTTTATATAGTCTCACTGTTTGGGCCATAACCTCCTCATCCGAACTCCAAATCGAGTGAAATCAGTTCTGTTGCGAAGCTAACTCAAAGAGATTAAATTTCATATATAGTAGCCCACATGGTTCATCCCATATAAAAAGTTATGTTCATTCAAATTACACTCCCAAACGGCTCCTCTAGGCCACCAACAGACCCGTTTTGCGTGTGTCAACTTAAACTCAACCTGTGGCTACCAAACCTCAACCATGACCAGTAGTACATCATATAAAGCCAACCATACAGAGTTTTCAAAAACATTTGGGTCATTACAAATTTCCACACCGACACTTTGACTGCCACCTTCACGTGTCATGTGATGGATCACGGACTATCCAGTGGTCCGTGAGGCTTGCCTTGGTCATGAACTAGTCAGGTCTTACACGATCATCAGCCACACGAACCGTCCAAGGCTCCACGGGCCGTTTGGCCCCTCGTCAACATAACACAAGCTTCTGTAATGGTATTTTCATACTTAGAACCAATCTTTAGGTCACGACCTTCGTAAAACACTTCGTTACGACTCGTATTCAGGACCACAAGGAATCCACACGAACCTTTTGGTGGCTCACAACCCGTATGGTGTCCAGTGGTGTCATGCCTTAGCCAATTTTCCAGAAGGAAATCCCTGCACCAGCAACCTTACAAAAAAGGTCATAACTTCTCCATATGAACTCCGAATCAAGTGAAACCAAGTGCATTGGAAAAATAACTCAAAAATATTCAATTTGATAGGTCATGGCTCACCCAGTTATACTTGTGCTATGATATATGACCAGTTAAAGTTGACCCTTCCAACGGTCTATAAGAGATTCCATACTTAGAAATATTTTGCTCCCGCAACCATATGGTAGGCTTCATGATTCATGAGGCTTCACACGGACCATGAACTGGTCCACGGAGCCTCACGTGGTTGAAATACTTGGCTGGTACCTTCACACTGATTGGTTCACGGGCCTTGAAGCCTCACATGGTCCGTGAACCCCGCTTTCTCGTTGGACACAATTTCCGGAATGTTAACCTTGTACATAGAACCAATATTTAGGTCAAGGCCATCCTGAAACACCTTACCATGCCTCTTGAGAAGTAACACGGACCACTTCAGGAACCATAAAGTGTCACACGGTCCGTGAAGGCCTCCATGAGGCAGTGCCTTAACCAAATTCCAGAAACGGATCCTTATGCAGGTAGTCTCACCAAAAAGGCCATAACTTCTTCATCCGAACTCTGAATCAACTGAAACCAAGTGTGTTGGAAAGATAACTTAAAAAGATCCAATTTGATATGTTATGGACTTCTCAGTTCCACCTGTGCTAAGATTTATGATTTTTTAAAATTAGTACTTCCACACGACGTCATGTAAAATTTAACCAATGTGATTTATTTGAATACGTCCATTCAAGAGAGACTCATGAAGATCATTATCCAACCAAAATAAGTTCTAATCAGATCATAATCAGTTTTATAAGGTTCTAAATTTTCTTGGTTGTTACAATTTGAAACTCCAATAATCGGTAAAGATCTCACAATGTACTCCATAGCGATAATGCCACAACAACTTCAATACGAAAACCACTGCAGCCAGCTCTAAATCATGGGTAGGATAGTTTCTCTCATGCACCTTCAACTGTCGAGATGCATATGCTATCACTCTCCCCTTTTGCATCAACACCCCACCCAAACCTACTCCGGAGGCATCACAATACACCACAAAAAGTACTCCCTTCTCGGGCAAAGCAAGAATAGTATTAAGGTCAATAAATCTTTAGGCTTTTGAAAACTCACCTCGTACTCCTCTGACCACTAAAATGCCATATATTTTTGTATGAGTCTAGTCAACAGGGCTGTAATAGAAGAGAATCCCTACAAAAAGCACTGATAATACCCCTCTAAGCCAATAAAACTCCAAATCTCTATCACTGATGTCGACCTAGCCCACTCATGAACTGTCACTACCTTAATCGGATGTACCATATTACCATCTTTCGTCACCACATGCCCAAAGAAAAGCTACCGACTCAAGCCAAAACTCACACTTTGAAAATTTGGCATATAATTTTTCTTTTCTCAACCTATGGAGTACAATCCTCAAATGTTGCACATGGTCTGACTCATTCTTGGAATAAACAAGATGTCATCAATAAATACAATCACAAATATATCTAAATAAGGCTTGAGCACCTGGTTAATCAACTCCATGAAAGCAGTTGGAGCATTAGTCAACCCGAAAGACATAACAACAAACTCATCATGGCCATAACGGGTCCTAAAGGCTGTTTTTGAGATATCAGACTCCTGAACTCTCAATTAGTGATACCCAGATCTCAAATCGATCTTGGAAAATACCAAAACACCTTGCAACTGCTCAAATAAATCATCAATATGAGGCAAAGGTTACTTATTCTTTATGGTCACTTTGTTCAATTAGCGGTAAATAATACATGTTTGCATGGTGCCATCCTTCTTTTTCACGAACAAAACAAGATCACCCCAAGGAGATACACTCAGAAGAATAAACCCTTTTTTTAACAATTCCTGCAACTGTTCCTTTAGCTCCTTCAACTCAACTGGAGCCATACGATCGGAGCAATAGAAATGGGCTTAGTACCAGGCTCTACATCAATAGTAAAATCAATGTCACAATCTAGAGGAACACCTGGCAAATCAGTCAAAAACACATCCTTGAACTCCCTCAAAACTCTGGTGGCCTCTAATGACGATAACTCTTGAGAAAAAGCCTGAACATAAGCCAATTATGATAAACACCCCTTATCCATCAACTTACAAGCATGCATATAAGAGATCACCCCCTTGGGATAGGAACTAGATGCGCTAGTCCATACTAACTGGGGAAAATTAGGACAAGATAAGGTCACAGTCTTTGCATGGCAATCAAGAATGACATGAAGGTGATAACCAGTTTATACCTAATATCACATCAAAATCAACCATATCAAGTACTATCAAATCGATAATAGTATCCCTCTCTAAGAAGGTAACAATACAACCTTGGTACAACCAATTTATCATTAAAGACTCACATATAGGGGTAGAAACACATATAGGTTTGGCAAGGGGCTCACACACATAATAACAAGATCCATGGAAAAATAAGTTTATACATATGAATAGGTAGAGCCCAGGTTAAATAAAACTAAAGCTAAATGATGGCACACCAGAACCATACCTGTGATAATAGCATTAGAGGCCTCAACTCAGTCTGGGACTGTATAACATACCCTGCGTCCTTCACTAGGTGATGAGCCTCCATGATTTCTTCCTCTCACACTACCTCTACCTCATCTAGTACCATCCCTCATGTCCTGAGAAGTATCTCTCGTTATTGATGCTGGGGAAGGATGGGGGCTGGATGGGTCCTTGATGACGAGAGGGAGGTGCGCAATGAGGACAACGGTTGCCCAGGTGCCCAACCTCATTAAAAAAAAAACAAGCCCTGGGATATCATCCCTAAGATGATAGCCTCGAGAAACCACTATGCCTAGTTGTACCCAAAGAGCTGTCATGGCCCATATAAATAAGTCTAGATTTATCATCACTGTCAATGACTGGAACAGTTGCATGTACTACTCTGCCTTGGTGATCCTATCTGTGAAACTCCCTGTCTAATGGTGGGTGTACACTAAACTTAGCATGCTGGTAAAATCTCTTCCTGCCACCCTGATAATCATGCCTAATACACTCAATCATACAAGTGTGGTCCACCACACACTGAAAAGTACTACCTTTTAGGACTAGCGAAGTTATAGCCTCCTGAAGATATCCCATTAGCCTCTTGGCGTAACACTGAATCCTCTCAAACTCAATGAGAATTCTAGATAAGGCATACTTGGAATGCTCATGAAATCTAGCCTCATAATAGGATATTATCATAGATCCCTGCTGAACTCGATCAAACTTATCTCGCCTGCTATCTCGGAGACTATAAGGTACAAATCTCTCTAACAATATCTCGATAAACTGATCCCATGTCATAGTTGGTGATCCCGTAGGTCTGCGGGCTAAAATTGATCTCCACCACACTTTGGCCAAGCTAGTGAACTGGTAGGAAGAGTAAGAAACTCTGTGAGTCTCAAGAATAGCCAGGTTTCACAATCGATCATGACATTCTAATAGAAAGTCATAAGCCCTATCATTGAGTGTACCATCAAACTTAGGAGGAGCTAACGGGACAAATCTCTCAAAGATCTTCTGCTTGGTGGCAGACATAGAAAGGCTAGTAGAAGTTAGTGGTACCATAAACCTGGGTGGAGCAATAGATAAACTCAAAAGTTATGGCCCAATACTCAGCTGATCAGGCTGAGGCGAAATAACAAAAATCATAAGGAGTTCTACTTGAGTTGATTAAGGACCAAGAGGTACCATAGGTGAATCAACTAAAGTTACAAAAGGGCTAGCCGACACTGTAGAAGTTGGTGCATCGAGAATAATGAGGGTCAAAGAAGCTCCCTCAAGTGTGGCTAATACATGCAGGAATAGCTCCTAAATTAAAGGCATGGCATCTGGGGCTGATAGTGGTGGAAAAGGGTCTATGGGTCCCTTAAACTCATACTTAAGCTCTAGTAAAACTGCTCTAGCCTGTCTATAGGGAGGTGCTTCTCCTCTAGCATATCTACGACCATTGGATCTACCATGAGCCTTGTCTCAACCTCGGGTGAGGACCACATCAACAGGATCAGACTCACCCACCGAATGTTGGGCTCTAGTCATCTGCATCTACACAGAAGGAATAGATTAGATACATTCAAGATAGTTGATATGAAGGAACACATGAATAGAAATAAGATTGAATTTATCCTATCAACTTCCCTGCAACATCCCAAAGATAGGTATGGATGTATACATACCGATCTGAGATACTCTACCAAACACCCCGCTCTTGACTAACGAGCCTAATGAACCTAGAGTTCTAATACTAAACTTTGTCACAATCCAAAACTGGGTCACGACTAAAAGAGGGGAGGACTAAAACATAATAACCACAACACAAACATTAAAATCCCAAAACCTGGAGTCATGAGTTCAAGAGCTTCTAAATAATACAAAAGAGTTAATACAAGGCTGTCAGATTAGAAAAATACAAAGTCTGGAACAAAATACAACTAGAAAAGGGTTTCAATAGTACAATGATGACTCGATAGCTAAGCCTCACCATTGTGATTTGGGAAAAAATAAGATAACTCCATCGGAATGAAATCAACTACCATGAGGGAGTCTCTGTGCTTGATCTCCAGGGAGAAAACATAGTAGGAATGAGTACACCAAAATGTACCCAATAGGTACACCAAAATAACTAAGAACTCTTCCACCTACAACAAAGAGGTTAGTGCATAATACATACATATATATATATAAGCAACCCAGGATAAACAAGAATACCAAGTTTAAATAATGATGCAGTGCAAATGAAATGAAACAATGAATGTAATGCATGAGGTGGAATATTAATCACAACTGTCGCACAACCAGTCGTACACATCTATCAAGCTAAGGCTACCAGATAGAACACATAGGGGTCTTGTTAGGTCATATACAGTATCTCAATCTTTCCGCCTGCCCATAGTCACCTGCCTGTGGTCAAGGGATTTTAAAAAGTGTCACAATATCTCAACCTTGTCACCTGCCCGTGGTCAAGGGATTTTAAAAAGGACTCAATTTTTCAACCTTGCCACCTGCCTGTGGTCAAGGAATTTTTAAAAGTTGTCTCATTTTCTATCCGAAAAATCCAATATCGGGTGGTACCAATATAACATGGAAATGAATGAATGCAAATGCCACAATTCAATCTAAATGACAGTAATATAATAAAGTTATCAATAAATATATATTATAGAATCAGAGAGAAATTCCAAGTTTCACAACTGGAGTCACAAGTCATCCACACATCTCAAATTACCATACTCTCTCCAAAAATAATTCTTAGCATTTTTAGCCTCTTTGAATATTTGGTCTCCCTGTGACTTAGTTCAACTTCATTGACTACTAAATTACATCTTGACTTCACCATAGTCCCTTCAAATATTTATATATAATAAAAATCTAGTAGCATTAAAAGATTTGACATTTAGTACATAAAAATTGGTCACCCATTTTGAAAAAGATAATTACAATTTACATATAATTTTTTTCCAAATATGAATTTATTTATTTTTTTGTAATAGAATTACTTTTTTCTTTATCAGCGCAACATTTTATTTTTTACTTTTGTTTTTTTTCTTTATAAGCTCTAATATTTTTCCAAAAAAATATCATATCCAAAATGCTATCCAGTAAAGAACTAAATGGAGAGAATAGTGAAGCAAAACAAGAAAATTTGGAATCTGATGAATGGAAAAACTTATTTTCTTTGATCTCATTATTGAAATCCTCTTAAAGCTTCCAGTGAAATCTCTTTTGCAGTTCAAGTCTATTTCAAAGACGTAGCTTGCTTTGATCTGTAGCCCTAAGTTAGTCAAATTACATATGAGTTTGTCAGCTAATAAAGAAGACTACACCAATCATTGACTTATGTTGAGGACTACTCATCCTAAAAATAATCTTAAGTATTGTTTTCTTAAGTCTTTACTTTATGAGTCTGTGTTATTGAGGAATCTGATATGGATTATCCCATGAAAAACTCCAATAGATTTCCTTTGCCTTGAGGTTCTGTAAATGGATTGATTTGTCTTGTAAGGAACCCAACAATAAGAAAGCACAGGAAATTACCCAATTTTAAAACCAAAGTGAGTGATGCTGGCCATTTCATATATGGTTTTGGATATGATGAGATCCATGATCATTATAAGGCAGTGCATATTTTTACTTATATTAGCTGTTAGCTTTATTTTCAAGAGCTTGATATGTTTAGTCTAAAGAATGATCATTCTTGGCAAAGAATTGACTATCATCATAATAGGATGCGATTAATTTGTTCAGGTAAGTTTGTTAATGGGAAGCTTCATTGGGCTACTACTGTTGGTCTCGATTATGATAGGGGCTAGAGCATAACCTCTTTTGATTTGGCTGATGAGAAATGGATAGAGATGGAACGACCTTGCTATGGAGAAATGGATGGTATTCTTATGTTGGGAGTGTTGGGAAATAATCTTTATATGCTTTGTAAGAATCCGATTGCTCAAGTAGTTGTGGGGGCTATAGAGGAGTATGGGAATAAAGAATCTTGGATAAAGATATTTACCATCAATTATAGTCCAGATCCTAAGGATTATTTTCTTTCTCAATCCTTTTGTTTGTCAAAAGGTGGTGAATTTTTTATTATGTTTGAATCAACTTTTATGATATATAATCCAGAGGATAACTCGATCAAAATTCTCAAGTCTCCTAAGTTCGTTAAAGGTCTTACCATGGAAATCTACCTTGAAAGTCTAGTTTGTCCCCTTTCACAACAAGAATGGAAGGCAATAGAAGGTTTGATGATTTTGACTGTCTAAGTAATGATTTGAAAGAGTTCCACCTTCTGCATTTTGCAAAGGGATGTTATATTTTCTCTTTTTTATCGAATGATAGAATAATCATTACATATTTAAGGGAGAGATTTAACCCCACATCTTCATGGAGATCTTGTTTGATCTCTTCTTTCTGCATATTATTATGAAAAAAATATATTTTTCTCATTGTTGCTAATAGCTTATTAAATTTCTTTGGCACTATCTTTTTATTAATTTAGTTATTTAGTCAATCAAAGCTAAGATTGAATTACTTTTTTCACTTTATTAGTAACATTGACATTAGCAAGATGCTAATTAATGTTGGTTGATTTCTTTTTCTCTTGCAAGTTGCAACTAACAACACTAGTCCCATATCTTTCTCAAGTTAAAAAGGTTTATATTATTCAAAACTTAATGTTAAAAGAATCTTATATAAAGAATATTACAGAGGAGGACAACAAAGAACTTTAAATCAGATACAAACGATTATTAAGGACAAACAGCTTAATCACATAACGATATTTACATTGATTTGTTTTCGTGCTGCATTAACTTATTCGATAGAGATTCTTTTTCACACTTTGTCTATCGATCTATCTATCTATATCTATATCTATACTAAATTAAAAGTGTGAAGGTCCTTAGAAATGTTGTTTGAATTTTTTGCTCTATATTAAAACACTCTTTTTTAGACAAAATTGTCTTTTCACCATTTTTCTTTAAATTCTTATTTAATTATATTTATAATTTAATTTTTAGAATATATGAAAAAAAGTGATAAAATAAAGACTTCTAGCCGTGGAAAGACTCTTAAATCTTTCTTATTTAATAAGTTTTTACTTCTTCCTTATTTGAATCAAGAAGATACTTCACAGCCGTCAAGGAAAATCCTAATTTACCATGAGTTTTAATTAGTGATAGAATCTCTATATATTGGACCTTTATAAATAAACAATTTATTAAAATTATTTTTGTAGTGAATTATTTATTTTTTTATAAGTTCATAATTAAATTAATTTTTTCTCTGTCATGTTTGTTATCAAATGAGGTACACACTTTGATTACGCACAAAGCGCGTACAACAAAATTAGTTAATTTAATAAACATATATTTAAATCGATTACTTTTTGTACTCAATCAACTTATATGGTTGAGATTCTCCTATATATATACTTTATTAACTTATTATATGGTGAATTCAGTTTATAAAACCTTCCACAAAGTAATGAGAGATTAATTATAGCTTTTTGGGCTTCGTTCCAACATAGATAGATATTGACTTAATGCTGAAAAAGTTGAAGATCCAACCACCGGAGCCACCAGACCCGCAGGATAAGGGTGTAAGCCAGACGTTCAAGGATATTCTACTAGGAAAAACCAATCACCTAAACCAAACCTATGAATTCCAAATCCCAGGAGAAATGGAGGTTGATTCAGTCCCTGCCACTCAAACTGACGCAATACAACTATCATAAGACGAATTGCAAAGATTGTATAAACCTTGGAAACCCTCAATAATCATCAAATTTTTGGCAAAAAAGTCCCTTATAGTTACCTGAAAAACAAACTAGTGGACCTCTGGCAACCAACGGAACCTCTTTCTTTGATCGACCTAGGGAACGACTATCATGTTGCAAAGTTTAACCTTCAAACTAACGCTCACAAAGTGCTATACGAGGGACTCTGGTTCGTTGCAGGAAACTTCATCTCGGTCAGAAAATGGAACCAAACTTTGTTCCACACACATCCGCAATAACCCCAACGACAATCCGGGTAAGACTCCCATAACTACCCACGGAATTCTATGATCGTCAAATGTTAGAATGGGTAGGAAAAAATTGGGTGTTCTCCTCAAGATTGACGCCTGTACATTGGAGATATTGAGAGGATAGTATGCCAGGATCTGTGTCCAGATCCCTCTAGGTACACCAGTCAAAAATGAGATTTTTATTGGCACGCACAAGCAAAAGGTCATCTATGAAGGGAGCGGGATCATGTGCCTAAGTTGTGGTCATTTGGGCCATACGGATATAGTTTGCCCAATGAAACCCTAACATGAGGAAGAAAAGAAGGATAAAGTAAATGAAGCCCAGGTAAAAAAACAAGAAAGTGAATGGGAAGTCGTTTGGTTCCCAAAAAGAAACAACCACAAGAATGGACCAGAATGGAGCAATCAATCCCGCTAGATGTGGGATCGATGGGATGAGCATTTTCCTGAAAAGCACGCGACCAATGACAAACCCCAAAAAAATAAGCCCAATAAGGAAAATGGATTGGGGAAGAGATGAAATAGGCCAAATAGAGTATCTTACAAGGTCCAAGAAATGACCCGCAACATTCCTAGGTTCACTCACACCGGTCAAGAAAAGGAAAAGGACAAAAGTCAGGAAATGGGACCCAGTGGAATAGAGTTAATCCCACCAACCCTTCATCTACCCCTTCACCTACCCTCTTAAATTCCATCGAAGGCAATGTCCCAATGGAAAATGAATTCTCTGTAGATGAAATTCAAAAAGACCTAGGATCAATGAACACATTAAATGAAAGTGAATTTGTGAACCATTTAAGTACGCAAAGGAATTGAAATATCCAAATTCACAACTCTCATAGTCCTATACCATCTCCTCCAATTCAAGGTATGTACTACTCCAAGGAAAATAATCATCACAAAAATCTTGATGAAATGACTATGGAGGTCACATCACCGGAAACCACTGGCAATACCTAACACAGAGAGGGAAAAACACCATTAATAGACCAATGGAACAACCTACCCCCTTCTAGTACCCACAACTATGGCATTAAACAACACTACCAACCCAACACACATGCAACCACCTCTAGTGCTAGCATCGGCACTATTACCCAATGGCCACCAACCCACCTCCTGGATAGAACTGGGTCTATGAGACAAGAAACTAACCTTTCAAGTGATGTTGGAGAACAGACCAGTACTTCTCATGGTCCAACCCAACATATCTAGCCCAAATTGTAAGGAAGGGCTAGACTATGCAATAGAGGGGATGGGTATGCGACTCTGGATGGAAACCCTGCGGAGAACCCAACTAATTGGCAATGTCAATCCGATGACATCGCAGGATTCGGGATCTCTTATGGGGTAGACCTTTCAAACCCTTCCTTTCTTCCCGTTCTTCCCTTACCTCCTAAATAACCCATCACTCCAATTCATACCAATGTCGATGCAAGAGAGAACCACTCCTAACACTCAAGGTCAAGGAACCTTAAAGAGTCAAAACTAGCAACTGAAGCAAGGAAACTCAATCCATGAGTTTCTAAGACAAAGAAACTGAGATCTAGAGGAAATAATGGTAAGCTTCGGCGATTTCTTACCGGAAGAATGTATCCTGGAGAAGCTATGGATAAAGGATATGACGGACACAGTGAATTCACTTTTCCTAATCTACTACCAAAGACCATACCAGCATGCTCGCTAAACATAATGAATGAGAAGAACTCAACCCTGATGGCAGTGGCAATGAATCCGACCAAGGTTACTGGGAAAGAGAAGGAGATGGAGGAAATAGAAATGGGCCAACCCCTTCTGCCAATGATCAAGTTCATCATTTGGATTTATAGAGGATCAAACAGCTCCACCTTCAAGAAAATTGTGAGGCGATGGTCAAGGAATACAGACGAACACTCCTTGTTCTTCTAGAAACTAAAATAAAGGAACATAAGCACCTCACTAAGGTGTTGGACTTCGACTCTCAAATTCAATCAGCAGTGGAGGGTCTTTCAAGAGAAATTGTTGTTATGTGGAAAGAGGATGTGCTCAAGCTAGATAGTGTCTCCATCTCATACAACAAGTTATCCTAAGGACTTTCAAATAATAATTTAAGTTATAAAAGTAAGGTTTGATATTATTATATTATGTCTTAATTTATTAGATACTCTATAACTCTTCCCTTAGAGGTGATACTTAGACCAAGAACTTCACAACTTAAGTCCACGGGCAAGACTTGACAACTAGATTGTGTCTTGATTTATCATATATATAACTCTTGCCTCTTAATCTAAGGATTTCAAAATAACAAGTTAAGCCCTATAGGCAAAATATAACAAGTCACATTGTGTTTTGATTTATGAGATACTCTATAACAATTGCTTTAGAGGTAAGACTTGTTGGTCCAAGTACTTCTAAACAAAAATTCAAGCCTCACGGGTAAGATTTGACACTACCACATTACATATTGATTTATGAGTGTCACGCCTCGGGAGGATACCCTTGGCGTGGGCAGCACACGAAAACTATTTCTGATCCCCAAGCAAATCACTTGACCTGATCACATCATCAATCATACGACAAAAGATTGAATTTAGATATTTATACTATAGTCTAGTGGTATATTGATTTATGTGTGTCACACCTTGGGAGGATACCCTTGGCGTGGGTGGCACACAGAAACCATTTATGATTCCCAAGCAAACCACTTGACTTGGTCACATCATTAATCATAAGACGGAAGACTGAATTTAGATATTTAGACTATAGTCTAGTGGGATAATCAATGATCAAATAGAATAAAGATTTTAAAAACCAACAGTCAATCCAAATCCAACATCATGAGAACAGTAAAAAGGGAACTAGTCAAGAGATAAAGACATCAAAATAATCCATCACCATCTAGTCTATGAAGCCTCTATCATTATTATCTAAGTGGTGGCAATGACATGTCCATGGCTACCTCAAATCAAAATAGAAAGGGTTAAATTCAAAGCTAGAAGATAAATGTGGTATCCTTTGAAAGCAGGGGAGGACTCACCAATTAGCTGAATACGAATGGGTCCTCAATGATGCGCATGCTGACGACCTCCAGTACCTGTCTTTATATCATGAAAAGATGCAGTCCCAAATGAGAGTTTCTATCAAGACCTATATAAGAGTTTCTCTAACTGACAACTATCATCTATGAGTCGGTGATGATAAAACGAAATGGTGTTGTTGCATATCCATCCAATACCTTTCCAAGATAAAGGACATCCAATTAGTGAATTCATAATCAATAACATCAAGTCCTCTTTCAAGACAATAGAAAAACATCCAATTTTACGATTCAATCCTCTCCTGCGCTAGCTACGTAGTTATTGAGTTTGAGTTGTTATTTACTCTCACTCAATTCGGTATTCAATACTCCTCTCAAGACTCAACATGCTCATAAGGCTTCAATAAATTCATTCGGTTAACTCGTTCAATTTATCTCGTTGAACATTTGTCAACTCAAGTCATCACATTAACTATCAATTCTTTTGTTAGAAACATTATTTTGGAAACAATGCATGACTTATCAAGACTCTCTATCATCCATAATTCAAACTCATGGTATTCAGGTACAAAAATAGAATTAAAAAATTTATAATTTTATAGACTCTTCAGGCTCAAATCATACTCATGTATACCCAGTCAAGTACAATATATAATAAATACAATAATCCAATCTATGATTAATTTGAAAAATAAAAAAATCTATTACAAGTGTTTAATTCGTAAAAACTATCATTCATGCAAGATTATGTAGGAATACTCTAGGATTTAAGAAAGATTTCAAGAAAACATTCATGGAAGTCTTAATTCATTCACAATTCAATCAATCTATATATGGAGAAAACGAAAGGAAAAAATTCATGCTTTAGTTAGCCTTACATACCTGAAAAGAAATCACTCATTCAACACCTTAGATTGGAGCTTGAATATGAAGAACCCTAACTTCTTCCTTGGGAGAATTAGAATGTAAGAATTTGATGTTTTTTAGAGGTTAATGGGGGTTATTAGGCTAAGGTAGGCTTAGGAAAGTTTATTAAGGGTAAAAGATTAAAAAAAAATATCCTTCTGGAAAAGTCAATAAATCATCAAAATTTATAAATGTCCTTTTAATGAGTTTCATCAGCCAAATCAGTGGTCTAAGGGTCCCATTGTCGAACCATTCGTTAGACTACCCAATAGGACCTTTTGATAGCCTAAATTTATAGTTTTTTTTTTTGGGGGGGGGGGGGGGTTGGAACCCTTCAGTGATGTAATTCAACAATACGTTGAGTGCATTCGGTGATCCACCAAATTGAACCCCAACACGTCCAATTGCACAACTAAAACACATTTCAGTAAAATGGACACAATTTTTTATTTTGAACTTCGAATAAGATGAAATTGGAAGCGTTAAAAAGATAATTCAAAGGCCTTTAATTTGATAAGTTATGGGTCAACCAACACATTATGTTCTTAGAGATATAACCATTTGAAGTTGACCCTTATATGAACTCAATCTAAAACTTAGCCGATAGAAATGTTTTTGAACTTGGATTAACTTTGGATGTTCCCTATGACCTTAAACCACATTCAATACACTTAGAATACTTAGTAAAGGACTTTAACATACATTCACAACTTTGAAGTTATTGAATCACCTAACTTCATAGAATCTCATATCAAGGCTCAATCGGTAAAGAAGATTTCAACTCAACTTTTGTGTTAAGGGATTCTTGTGACCTTAATTCATCTCAAATATATTATCTCCCTATAGAATTGGCCTTGGCACTTATATACAAGTTTGAATCACTCAGTATGATCCCACATGTAAGAGAAAAGTTTGGATCTTAACTTAAAAGTTTTCAAGGTGTTACAACGAGATACTTTATAATCTTACCTTAGAGACAAGACATAGACCAAGAATTTCATAAGTTATGCTCAATGGGAAAAACTTGACACTACTGAATTGTGTCTTGATTTATCATTCTATAACTCTTGCCTCTTAGCCTAATGACATCAAAATAACAAGTTAAGCCTCATAGGCAAGACTTGATGGTATTGCACAATGTTTTAATTTACGAGATACTCTATGATTATTGTCCTAGAGGCATGACTTGACACTACTACATTATATCTTGATATATGAGATGCTCTATAACTCTTGTCTTAGAGGCAAGACATAGACGAAGAACTTCAAAAGTTACACCCCATGGCAAAACTTGATACTCTTACATTGAGTCTTGATTTATATATATAACTCTTACCTATTAGTTCAAGGACTTTGAAATAACAAGTTAAGATCCATGGGCAAAACTTGACAATACAATATGTGTTTTGTTTTATGAGATACTTTATAACTATAGCCCTAGAGGTAAGACTTGTTAGTCTAAGGACTTCCAAACAACTTAAGTCCATGGCAAGACTTGACACTATCACATTATGTATTGATTTATGAGATGCTCTATAACTCTTGCCTTAGAGGCAAAACATAGACTAAGAACTTCACCCATGAGCGAGACGTGACATTTCTACATTGTGGCTTGATTGATCATTCATATAACTCTTTTTTCTTAGCCCAAGGACTTCAAAATAACAAGTTAAGCCCCACGAAAAAGACTTGACAATATCATTTTTTGTTTTGATTTATGAGATGTTTTATAATTATTGCTCTAAGGAGCCGTTTGGTAGGAGGGATTAGGGGAGATAATCCATAGATTAGGGGAATGTATTAGTTAATACCATGTTTGGTAAAAATTAGACCCATGTATTAGTTAATACCACATACATGGTATTAACTAATACCTCCCATATGATGGTATTAGCTAATACCTTGGATT
>JBCEWC010012452.1:0-15849 GCA_038996855.1 Solanum aculeatissimum | reverse complement strand
AATTCATCCATGAAATCAAGTGTAAAATCATGTTTAAATCACCTAAATACTACAACACTCAAGTCCCAACACTAATCCACAAGAATATTGGAAGAACCCATAACTAATTGGAAAGCTTACAATCAATTTAAAAGGGGTTAGGGTTCTTAGGATCTTCAAGGATGAAAAAGGATCCTTGAATCAAGTCCCACATACCTTAACTCAAGAAACTAGCCAATAAGATCAAGCTTAATCATGTCTTCTTCCCCAAATTCTACAAGCTAGCTTCAATGGAGGTCAAGAGAGCCTTAGGATCCTAAGAGAGTGTATAGGAGAGTTCTTTTTTTTTTCTGGGAAACAAGCCTATGCCAAGAGGGCCCCACTTCTTGGACGGCCAGGGGTTGAGCAGCACCCCCAAGCTTTATTATAGTATAGGAGAGTTCTAATGGATGAATGAGGGTTTAGGGAATGTTTTAGGGGTTTAGGATACCTTAGTGGACTAAAAGGGGGCTTAGGGAAATGTTTAATCATGAAAATACCATTAATAAGATGGAAATTTTAACTGTACACAGTGCCCAAATGGAGCTACAGTGCCGTTTACTGGCTCACGAGCCGTTCAACTGACCGTCCAACATGACTTGGCAAAATTCTTCCGCGCGAACTTTCAGAGGACTTTCTGTTACACTTCACGAACCACTAAACGGTCTGTTCAAGGTGTGAATGGCTGTTTAAAGCACCGTCCAATCATACTTAGACCCAAAATTAACAGCCTTGGCTTGGCCAAGCAACTGCCTCACTTCACGAGGCAGTGTACGAGCCGTCTAGCTCCAAACGGACCGTCCAAGGTATCGTTGAGTTGGACTTGCCTTAGGGGTGGTTCCAGGCCACCCCAAGCTCACTGTGATATCCCACGACACCCTATACGGACCTTTCAAAGTTTCACGGTCCGTGCCAAAGTCCTTGGCCACCTTTCTGAGCCTATCTCCAATGGCTTCAGAACTTTAGACAGTCTCATCGTTTGGGCCATATCCCCCTCATCCAAAGTCCAAATTGAGTGAAACCACTTGTGTTGAACAGATAACTCAAATAGATTCAATTTTATATGTGGTAGCTCACATTGTTAATCCCACATCAAAAGTTATGACTATTTGAAGTACGCTGCTGAAATTGTCCCTCTAAGCCACTAACTAGCCCAATTTGCATTCATCCACTTAAACTCAACCCGTGGCTGCCAAAACTCAACCATGGCTTGTAGTACATCATAAAACTTCAACCATAAGTAGATTTGGAAAATTTTCGGGTTGTTACACTTGCCAAATCCCTTTTATAGCTTGCCCTTTTTCTAGTTGACTTGCTTCTTGTTGGGTGATCATTTGATGAGGTTTGGGGTACTTTGGCAACTCTTCAAGTACCCTTTTGCAATGCTCAGTGTCTAATACTTCCTTGTTAGCTTATTTTGACCTATTTTTGCGTGTTTGTGTACCAAGTGCTCCTCAATCTTCACCTTGCTACAAAAATAATAATTTATGTTAGTTTATAGCACAAAATAGGGCATAAAGGATACTTTTTATGCTCAATTCAAGTTCCAGATAAGCACAAATTCACCACTAATCAACACCCCCAACTTAACTCTTTACTTGTCCTTAAGTAAATCAAATGTCAACTAATTCAAAGAGCATGTCTATGAAATGTACTAATTGACACTCAATTTGCCAAGGCACAAAGACCATTCACTACTCGCTAGCAAATCGATGGCTTGTTAGGTTATACAATATCAACTAAGCACAACTACAATAGTAAATGTTTACCCTTATGGCACTTGTTGTGATTACAATAGCATATGGAAATAGAACCAAGTAGGTAAACTGGTAGTGGAAGCATAAGACTTGTTCCCGAGAAATGTTGAAGGGTTCTATAAGTCAAGGAGAGCTGCTCAAAGCCCATGTGAAAAGCCCTGGAAAAGTTGAATAACCTGCCATACAATTTACTGCTTTGTTGGTAAGGTTGCTATTATGGTCGAAACTGAGCATACTTGGGATGGCATGCCGCCTGTATGGATGAGCCACTCAAAACATTGTTGTAGTGGTGCTTTGATCGATCTTGCATGGCATATAGTACCGTACCACCTTTAACCTACTAAGCCACAAAGCTTTCACTTCAAAGGCTCACCCAAAGGCAAAATCATGTTGAACAATTATGCTCGATTTCCCTCACATCAAAGAAAATTCCATTCTCACAAAGCAATGTAATATCAAGCTCATGAATCATACAACATTCACACTCCCAAAAGATCAAAAGCAAGGCCAAATTGACTCATGAACTTGACCTTATTTTCTAACTAATACATATATCATCTTATGAAAGATCACAAAGGGCTTTTCGAGCTTGTAATGGGGCTGAGTGCAAGGTAAGGTGACATTTTGGGATAGTGACTAACCTTCTTGGGGTATAACCTGGTTTCAAGATATTATTCAACATAATACACCACATCAAACTTGGCCCAAGCTTAACATTCAATTCTTCTCATCTTATCAACCTTAACAAGGCATTCCCTCTCTTTTATTTACTAACAAGCACAATTTCAAACATATTTATAATCTAAAACTAAAATAAAATATCAAACTCAATTCATTTTTTAGGAGGGGTATGTAAATTCCAAACTAGGAAACAAGATGTGCTCATAACCAATTAGGGCCAAAACTCTCCCCTCATGAAGTCACTTTATCACAACCGACCTTTGCCTCTACTATACCATATCCCCAACTTAGGTTTTTGGCCTAAAGTTGGGTTATTCCACCAAGTCAAAATACCAAGAAGAACATGGGAAGGTAAAAACAGTTAGGGATTTATTTTGAGTTGAGTTCCACAAATAAGAAAGGTACAACTATAATGGTGCCAAGCAAAGCTCACACTCACAAGGGAAATCAAAAGAAGGTAGTCATGGGATATAAGAAATTAATGGTATACACTCAAAACAATGCCTAATATCCTCTCATTCATTCATCGATGTCAATCAATTAGACCAACCGGGCAAGTTTCGAGTACTATCAAACAACTTTCCAAGCAAAAGACCTCACCACACATGGCTTTCCAACACAACTATCCAATATTATTCTAACCAAGTGAGTTTGTTCAAGTGCAATGATCATCACAAAACTCCAAGTTGGTTTTAATCTAGTCACGACAAGATGCTATGAGTTCACATATGAATTATGCAACTCTTAACGTCTTATCAAATCAGCCTAAACAAATGTGTGTCAAAAGTACACTTTGGGACATTGATATTGATCACAATCAACACTCAAAAGGTACTCAAATACGTCAATCCATTCAAACCATAGCAACAATATCAACAAGCCAACAATATAGAACAAAATAAAACTATATCTAAACAAAAATTAAAGTGCAATATATACAATTCAAAAGAAATAACAAAAACAAACTACAAAAAACTGTCAATAGATAAAAACCAAATAAAATAGTTTAGGTGCTAACCACCACCCCCAACAAAATAACGACTAGTGTTATCACTACACCATATCAAAAACAAAAATAGATGGATAGAAAAAGATAATATCAAGATAAAGAATCCCCATGTGTTGGCGAGGATAGGGGAGCTAGGTCAGATGGTAGAGCATCCAAAAGCGGGGCATGCCCTGCGAAGCAATAAGAGCAACCACCTCTGTAGTAGTGGAAGGTACTATGCTCTCAGTAGATAGCTAGTAAATGTCCTAAAAAGAGTGCTTTAAAGACGTCTGCAATAGTGGATACTTCGTACTCGAAATAACCTCAATAATGGCAACCCTCGCTGACTCTGGGTCCTCTCGGTCCTCCTCATTTCTCTCGGGCCTCAGGTTATCCTCATCCTTCTCCCTTGTGGTAAACTTTTCATTCCTAGCTTCAGATAAGGTCTTCTCTCTATCTTGTCAGCCTTTGTTTTGTGAATGTTCTCCATGAACACATGTTTTTTCTTAAAAATATTACCCTTCACCATCATGTACATGTCATGGTATATGTGCTTGTCAATATTCTTGGACTACCGAATGGTTTGAGGAGTCTAGAGGAGTGGGTCATGCATGACCTTAGTCCTTGCCTTAATCAGATGATATTTCAGAATTGGCTCCAAAGTCATGGGCTCATGTACAGAGGATTTGGACCCCACTTTCTTCTTCGGAGCTTGTCCATTGCAGCTCAAGAGACCCGTCCTTATCCAATTTTGAGGAAGATTCTATGATAATCTTCTTACCCCTATCCATAACTTTTATCCTGGCACATTTGGGATGATGGGATGACCTTTGACTAGGTTCCCAATTAGACATCGAGGGTAGTGAACACCATGGTGGCTCATCCTCATCCACCAACCTACTCCTTCAAATTGGTTGTTTAGGTCATGCCATGCCTGCATCAAACATTGAAAATCACATTAGGCACAATAAAATCAAAATTAGAATCAAAATCAAAGACTAAAGTCATATTCAAAATTGCAGGCTTCTGGTGCTCGCAAAGGATTTGTGAATCGCAAAGTTCTTTTGGCGAGCTTAGAAGAGTTCACCAAATGGTTCTGGGAAAAAAAGGGTCAATTATGTGAAGGGGAGTCAGGTTTGGCGAGTCACCAAACCAACTTGATGAGACATCAATGTCTCGCTAAGATTTCCCCTTTAAAACCATTTGGGGTCTGTAAAAAGGGAGAGCTTATCACGAGATTCCCTAACCAATTTGGCGAACTCGAAAGAGCTCGCCAAACAGACCCTTGACAACAAACTTGTACCAACTCAGCTCAAAATTAATTTTTACACTATGAGCACCCAAACACAGTTCAAAAATACCACTATGATCATGCACATACCATACCCACTACCCTAAACTTCCTAATCACTCTGATTTCATCAAAAAACAAGGTGTGAGTATTTGATCGATAGAAAAACCCTTAAGAGAAACATCACTAATCCATTATCTAGCAAACTTGTCCATCAAAGGCATTGGGTTACTCAGACTTCACACGCAAAGGTTCGATAATCAACCCAAACATTAAATTTAAACCTTTTAATCATTTTAAATTGGCTCAAAACCAAAATTAAGCATGGGGTCTTGTAACACAATCCCACACATCAAAGCATGATTTTAACCCATTTTCAACAAATTAAACATTCATGATCAATACCCATAACATCAATTTCAGACAAGCAACCAAAAGTTAACTAAACCCAAAAGTCACCATAGTTAAGGTACCTATTCGGATTCCATTCTAGCATACAAGCACAAATATATCATCATAAGCTCCAAAACAAGAAGAATAGTACCCACATAGCATTCATCACTAGTTGCACCCAAAAACACATGAATAATGGCTTAAAAATTAGAAAAGAAGAAGACATATCTTTCAAGAAAGATTTCAAACAAGTAGATGATGTGCATTCGATGTGGACACACTAAAAAACATGCTAAAATCTTGAAAATCAACATAGGAAAGTAAAGGGATGTATAGGGTAGTGAGGGAAAGTAGAGAGAGAAGTGAAATTTTAAAAAGATTGAAGAATAACATCTTTAAGAAGACTCTTCAATTCGTGCCAGGGTTTATTTACTGAGGCAATTAACCTCATGAAATAATTCGATAAGTCATAAAGTTTACCTCCATCGCATAACTTCACCTAGGCTGAGGGGCAAGGGGGACTTTTCGAGGTTGATTTACCTCACAGAACTGGATTGGTGAATCGCCAATTTAACTATCTACTCGCATTTTTAATAGTAGCCCCTGTGCAAACTTTGGCTTGAAATTTGGCAATATACTGTGATCTTGCCAACCATGTTGGCGAATCACAAAACTTCATCCCATCTCACAAATATTTCCATCACTTTACATCTTTTCTTTCAGCTCATAGACTCAACACCCAGCACATGTAAACTACAAAACAACAAAAAATACTAAAATTAAAAATTAAACTTGGGTTGTCTCCCAAGAAGCTCCTTAGTTAACATCACGATACGACATAGCTAAGAATATTTCATACATCAACATGAGCATGGTCTTCTTTCAAATTTACAATGGTATCACTCGGGAGACCTCTTTGTGGTCTTTAGTTTAGATGATAGGAGATTTAACTCATTTGAGACTGACGTGTTTAATAGAGGCCAAATGTGATGTGACCACTTAGTTCATGTTGAAAAGTCACCCTTTATCTCCTTTAGTACCTTGTTAGAACCTTCTACCTTGTTCAAAATTTGAGCCAACATGTCCTCGACTCGATAGTATTCTAGATCGATCTTAGGCTCTCCAACCTTTGTACACTGATGTGGAGGTACATAACACTCTCTTTCAATATCTCACTCCTTCTAATTCAAACCATAGTCCCTCTACTCACCATCTTGATTCCAACCTTGGTTGGCATTTTGTCTTTGAAAAATTGGGTGATAAGCACCCATTTGACACTAGAACTGAATATCTTTATCATACACCATAGCCTCTTGGGATAAGTTTTCACTTGTTCCAATAGCTTTACCCACTTTAGGAACCCCTATAACATGCTTTGTCAGGAGACCAAGTTGCATCATAATTTTTGCCATATTCTCATCTCGTTCTTGGTTATTTTCTATTTGTTCTCTTGTTAGCCCCAAGGTAAGAGGAGTAACCATATCATTCCATGTATATAAAGCTCTATGAATTTTTATCATTTCATCCAACAACTCAGTTGCTCTAACAAATATTTGCTTCATTACACCACCACGAAGAAAATTATCAGCAATGATCTTGTTAACCATATCAAGACTTCTATAGAAATATTTGAGAGGTAAATGGTCAGACACTCTATTGTTTGGGCATTGCAATAAGAGTTTTTGGAAACAAAACCAAGTCTCATGAATCGGTTCTCTCTCCACTCTTTTGAAGTTTTGGATGCTATCCCTTAACTTTATCATCCTTGATGGGGAAAAGAATCTCTCAATGAAAAAATCTTTTAGCTCACCCCAAGAAGTGATTGATTCGGCTGAAAGTTTGGCCAACTATTGTGAAGCTTCGCCACTCAACGAGAATGGGAACAACCAAAGATGGATGAACTCTTGAGATACATTCTAAAATGTGAATGGACTGCATACATCTAAAAAGTTTCTTATGTGGTCATGAGGGTCCTCATTCAGTTACCCACCATAGAACCCTTTTATTTGCAACAGCTGCAACATGGTTTCGGTGACATGAAACATTGTAATTTCTTTAGTTTGTGGCAAACGTATTGCATCAACATTGCTCACCATATTTAGTCTAGCCTTATTGATATTTGCAACATCATCAAGGCTAGCAATATTATCACGCTGCCCTGTATTCAACTACGCTCATGTCTTCACCTAATAATTAGCAAGAACAACAAAGAAAATGGTAAACAAATTCAAACTACTAAAAATTGAATCACCAAAGTACTTTTTCAATGAAATCTAATGTTATTTCCTTGGTAATGGTGCCACTATAATTATTACTAACATGTCAACACACTTTTTACAAGTTCAAATATTTGCGGTCATCAAAAGTATATTTATCCAACTTGGAGTCAAGGTCGAACTACAGAGTAATGCTCGGGTTAGAATTCAATTCAAGGAGTAACCTTTGTGCTTTAATCTTTCGTAGTATGAGCAAAACAACACCTAAAACTAAACAATAATCTGAATGTAACTTTTAGGGGAAAATCATCACTAATACAAAATAATAAAAGCAAATATCAAGAGAGTTTAAGTAATTTCTAGGGAAGATAAGTAGACACACAAGTAGTAATTGGTATGAATATTTGAAAATACTCAAAGGACGATGAATCTGCATGGGTAGGGCAGGTGAATCTAACATTTGATCAAGGTTCTCTCAAACTCAAGATTAAATTTTCACAATAACTTTCTCAAGCTACTATGTGTTTAATACATAACACCTTAACCTTAGCAAAAACCACCTATCTGAAGGAGATTTCATTAATTCAACACATAGATGACTATTCATTATTTAACCTCACTTTATGCAACTCTCTCAAATAAACGTGAAGATCCTAAGCTAGGACTAAGTTTGGAACCTCAATCCATACATAAAAACATAGTTAAATAACAAAACTCATAAGAATTCTTCAATAACTCAAGTAAAATGAAATACCCAATAGCTAATTACTACATAATGATCTATATTATTTCCTTAGAAGTATTGAAGTTTTTAACTAATCATCAAATAGAACATGGATAATTTACCAAATAAATTTTCTTCCATTGAATTCGTCTTTAAGCACAAGAAATCCACACAGGTTCAACAAAACCCTTACCCTCTACCAAAGAAAGGAAATTTTTCTCCACACTAAAAATTATACTCCTCACTCTAGAATAATGTACTACTCTACTATTAATCTCTCTTCAAAAACTAAAACTAACACTCTCTTCTTTTTTCCTTTTGCCAGACACTGAGCTATTTATACTCTTCACAAAAAGTATAAAATATCTTCCTCAAAATTTCAATCTGTGACATTAGTCGAGCTCGTTGATCAAGTTGGTGACTCACATAATATATCTTCAACTTGTAGACTACTTCTCTTGACTGGACCTGGTTGGCGATGCACCATCTGGAGCTTAAGTTTGCTCTTTAACCAGTGACTCCAGGCCAAATTAATAACCTATTATGCAAGACAAGTCGAGCTCGCCAATTACGTTTGTGACTCGCCTAATCAGTTTTGTAGCTTGCCCTTTTTCCAGTTGACTTACTTCTTGTTGGGTGATCATTTGGCGAGGTTTGGTGTGCTTTGGCGACTCGCCAAGCACCCTTTTGCAATGCTCTGTGTCTAATACTTCCTTGTTAGCTTATTTTTGACATTTGTTGTATGTTAGTGTTTTAAGTGCTCCTCAATCTTCACCTTGCTGCAAAAATAACAATTTATGTCAGTTTATAGCATAAAATAGGGCATCAAGGATACCTTTTATGCTCAATTCGAGCTTTAGATGAGTGCAAATTAACCACTCATCACAAAGTGTAGAGTTCAAGTGTCCAAGGGTATCTATGAAGTTGTGTCTGATCTTATTTATGATTATGAAATCTCCACTACTATAAATGAGGAACTATTGACATTTAGGAAAATGTTTTACTTCCTTTAGATTTTGAATCATGCAATAGAGTTATTCTCTAAGAAACCTACAATGATTCGTACGTTGCTCTAAACCTTTTGACTGTGCCTCATCTATGAAGTGGTAGAGATAATACTATGTATATCCTTATCAATGAGTTCCTCTATGATAAAGTAATCAGAATGATAGAGAGACTACACCAGGCTTGAGAGAAGCCTACTAGTTTGTGGAGTTGATTGGCTCACAATAATGCACTCTTATTTAATGAGTCATGTGTTTGATCTAGATCAAGATGCACCCCAGACTCTCTTATCCAAAACTTGATTTTGATGTTATCCATAAGAGGAAATGTTATATCTCTGAAAGTGTAATTTTACCACTTGAGGGAGTGTGATTTGAGATCTTGTAAATCATAAGTAGAATTTAGTCATGCTAGATCTAGAAGGATGATGATGAAAAAGAAGAGACCAGATAGTGAGAGTGATGGTTAGTTGAGGCTTGTAACTAGATTTACATATTTATTAGATAAGTAATGGAGTGATGAGTCGATTTTTATAAGTTTTGATAAAAGAGTAGTAAGTATTGTCCAATTTTTCCTCATGAGATATAGAGAAAGAGTTATTGTCAGGATGAGTTAGAGTGTGTCTAGAAAGAAGTTTTGTTTATGTGTCATGGTATTAGTAAGGGCGAAGTATAAATGTTTAATAGTGAAACAAAGTGCTCTCAATGTGATATATCTAAACTAGGCTTATGATTATGAAGTAAGAGCCCCCTGAAATTCGTAGAGTTATGAGCTTAGCTAGATAAAGAGGTATAATGAATGAGTGAATGGTACATGGGTTATGAAGAGGAGATATGTTGATTGATTAATGGCTATGAGATTTTAGTAGGACTATGTTCCCAATTTTTACCTAGTAGTTGTATGTTGGTATAATATGAGAGAAATGTGTGATGCATATGTTAGCACTAGACCCTAAGCTTGAATTTTGAGAAGCAGTGTGAAAAAGGAGATAGCATTATGATAGTGATAGTCTTAGTTAGAGATTTTCTCTAAGAGGCTTGCCATAATGTATGTTCGAAATTAAGATGTTGACTTGCAAGGAATATGATACCATGAGTATGATACAGGTGGAGAGTTGTACTTATAGCTTAGTAAAGAGAATTGATTTATAAACTTAGAGAGAAAACCTTTGAGCTAAGGGGGAGATGATGAGGTAATGAAACAAAGTGGGTCTTGAGCTTTTGACAGTGATGAGTTGATCAGGATGAGAAATCAATGTTTTTTCATCTCATATATTCCTTATACTTCAGTTGAGGTGATACTTTATTCCTGTATTGTATATGAGTGTCATGCTCATGTCCTAGACCTATGAACCTCATGTTGATTCCTGTTCATGTTGAGTTTTGAGGATGAGAAGTGGTAACTTCGATTTAGCAATTCTGATTTTATCTCACAAATCTAAAAGTTTCTATCCCTATGTTGAATGAGATATAACTTGAGTTTTTATAAACTCAAAATGAGCCTTGAAAGACGAAGGAGATCACATTATATTATGAATATTTTTAGATCATATTTGTTAATTGAATCATGCTAATGATCTTTCATTCTAAGTTCTTTCCATGATCCTTTTTTCCAATCTTGATAGAAATGTTGATGATAGTTGATTGGAGAGAGTGAGTGTTCTTGATTATGATAATGATGTTGTACTGATTCTATTTAAGGTTATAAATGTGGAGGAGCAGCGAGAGGAAATCTCAATGTGTGAAATAGATAGGTAAAAGAACATAGGTCTGTCTCTTGGTAAGAGTTAATACAGTTGTGGGTGTAGAGGTGCTATGGTAGGTTTGACGATTCTTAAATGATTTTGGCCTCAAAGAGGCCATAAAGTGGTTAGAATGATAGGCTTGAATGTGTGATGGTCCTAATGTAAGTGGTTGTAGTAGGCTATTTGTGAGCTCTAGGTGAGGGTTTCGAGTAGGTATATTAAAGCGATAATAAGGAGTAACATCCTTTAAGAGAAAAGTCCTTACAAAGGTATAGAATAAAAACTAAATGGGTTAGATTTGCATGAGTGTAGTTATCTTAAACTAACTTGATGAGAGTGCACAATAGACTTAGGCTTTTATAAGAGCTATAGGCCTAAATTAATGAAGTGTGATACAGGAAGATGAGAGAATGGTCGAGAAGAGTCACTATGCTTGAAAGTCATCAGTCCCATCTCTTTATATGAAGTGGTCCTACCCCTGTATTATACAAACAATCATCTCTTGAAGTCATGAGGAAAGTTGATAGGAGCATTTGGGATTGTAACCTTTTTTTCTCATCCCTGGTAAGATGCCTTCTAGTGAGGGAGTTCCCTATCTATGAATTGATATGTTCATTCTTGAGTTAAAAGGTTGATTGTTTAGAAGTTTGAACGATTCGATTGATTGAGCTTTGATGTTTCATTAGTGCCCCTCAATGATAAAGTTGAGGACAGTATTCCTATTCTTGATCTAAAATGATATGTTCATCCTTGAGTTTGAATAATTCATTGTATAGAGAGCTTGATTGGTTTATTGATTGACTGATTGAGTCTTGATTGTTATTCGTGCCTCGAGTCCATCTCTATTTACCCATCATTCGAGGATGAATGATCCCAAGAGGGAGATATTGTAGCACCTTGGAAATTTCTAAGTTAAGATTCAAACTTTACTCTTATGTGTATGGGTTTATACCAAGTGATTCTAACCTTTTATATAGGTCTTAAAGTCTATTCTATAGGAGGATGATATATTTGAGATGAATAAAGGTCACAAAAATCCTTTAACATAAAGTTAAGATAAAATCTTCCTTACCGATTGAGTTTTGATATGAAATTCTATGAAATTAAGTGATCCAATAACTCCACAGTTGAGAATTTATTTTAAGGTCCTTTCCTAAGTATTTTAAGTGTGTTGGATGTGGTTTGAGGTCATAAGGGACACCCAAGGTCAAGACAAGTTCAAAACATTTCAATCGGCTAAGTTTTGGTATGAGTTCATAGAAGTGCCGACTTCAAATGGACATATCTCTCAGAACATAATGAGTTAGGTAATACATAATATATAAAATTAAATATATTTGAATTAGATTTCAAACACATCTAATTACGCCTTATTTTATGTTTGGAGTAAAATGTTATGATCATTTTACTAAAATCTACCGAAATTAAAAAATTCAGCGACTTGCCGAATAATTTGGTGATTTGCCAATTTTGATCACCAAATTGTCCCGAGAAAGATTAGAAAACTAGAAAAAGGATGATCTGAGGTTTTCATTTAGTGTATCGCTGAATGGTTTGGCGAAGGGACCCATAGACCACCGATTTGGTCGACAAAACTCATCAAAAGATCATTTTTCAGTTTTGATGATTATTTGACTTTCTCAAAAGGATATTTTTTACCTTTTATCCTTAAATAGCTTCCCAAACTCCATATTATAACCTAATAATATCATTATACGTATAGTAATTCTCAAGATACCCTATTTTTCTTCTCCTAAAAATCAAGAACTTCAAGAAATGAATTTCTCCAAATTCACAAAATCTAAAAGCTCCAACTTCAAGATTCTATTCAAGAATCAAGGGTTTTAAATCAAGATTCTTCTTCAAACTTCATAGAAGGGTTTCTTCAAAAACATTTGTTCTTTTAGATATGTAAGGCTATCTAAAATATGGAAAGAGTTCTTCCATATGCCCCATCAACTGGATTAATTATATTTTGAATGATTTATCCTTCCATGAATGTTTTCTTGAGATTTTTCCTAAAATTCTAGAATATTCTTATATGCTATTATATAATTGATTATTCTCATGAGTTAATTACTTGAATACCTGAATTTTATCATTTACTACATAAACCCTGGTTATATTGTCTCTTAAACTTGAATGTCTATATGCATTGATTGAGAATAAAAACATGAATTATGGAACCTATGAATATGAATAGTATTGAATACGAATGTAACCTTGATGAGATGTGATAGGTTGATTACAAAGAGATTGAATCTCTATGAAGGTTTTCTTGAGAATTTTCTTGAAATATATACATTTTACGTAATATTGCATACTAAATATCATGAACTTGTTTCTTGGAAAAATGATTTGAACTTCTATTTTAAGTATATGCCCTAGATGTTCTTGACTAAAATTGCATGAATGAACCTAGGAGATGAGTCTAAAGTCTTGACATGATGAATGTTGATTGTGATAGTGATGTGAACATGATGATAGAGTTGATAGAACTAAATAGTCCCATGAATCCTCATAAGTTGAACCCAAAGGATTAGTCTGAATTGATAGTCCTCTTAAATGATTATCTAAACCACTCTTGAAAGATGTGATTAAGAATTTTGATTGGGTAGTTGATAGGATGAAAGGCTCAATTTTGAAAGAATTGATGAATTGATAAGAGTCCCTATAAGACTCATTAATTGAATTTATTATTTTATGAGCATTTATTCTTGGGAGGAGTATCGAGCACCAAACTGAATAAGAGTAAGTCCAGCTCGAACTCAATAACTATATCGTCAAATATAGAAGAGGATTAGAATCATTAAGTCGGATGTTTCCTCTTGATAGGTCTCTAAAACAATATAGGACTTGATTGATTAATTATATCCATGATTGGTTGATTTGTTCTTTACCCTGGCATAATATTGAGTAGTTGTGACAATATCAACAGGATTGTTATACGATTACTGACTCATAAGTGATTGTTAAATACTTCTTGATAGTACTCTAGTTGGATTGGATTGGATTATATATGATTGGTGTCTGCCTAAACTATATTTTTACTTTAGAGTTATGACATTCTGATTAAGTTCTTTATCTTGTTGAGTTAAGTTGATGGTTGTGTTGAGTCTCTTGAGTTGAGTATCCTTGATTGTGTTCTTTTCTTTCCAGCTATTTTACATACTTGTATATTCAACGTACTGACGTCCATTTGGACCTGCATCTTGGCATGATGTAGAGACAAGTATTAAAGATCATCAATAGGCACTTCATTGAGGATCCTTTCACATTCAGCTTATTAGTGAGTCCTCTCCTACATTCGGAGGATACCCCACTTATCTTTCTTGCTTTTAAGTTTAGTACTTTTATTTTGATTTGAGGTAGCCATGAACCTTTCATTAGCACCATCTGGATTATTAGAGATAGAGGCTTCATAGAAAATGATAGATTAGAGTTGATGTGTTCATTTTTAAGACTTGTACTTTTCAAAACTATTTTTATAATATTGAATTGATTTGGATTTTCGATGTCTTTCGCTATTTGATTATTATTTAATGAATGTGATAAGGTCAAGTGGTTCTCTTGAGATTCAACAATGGTTTCCAAGTGCAGGACACACCAAAGGGTACCCTCTTGGGGCATGACACCAATTCACTTCTCACTTTTCAAGGTCATTCCAAAAGGGATTTGGTATAAAGGTAAAGTTGAGTAGCGTTTTTCATCCTCAAATCGATGGACAAGCCGAGAGGATAATTCAACTTTGAAAGACATGTTGAGGGATTGTGTGTTGGATTTCAGGGGTAAGTAGGATGATAATCTATCACTTATTGAGTTTTTCTACAATAATAGTTATCACACTAGCATTAAGATGACACTATTTAAGGCCTTATACGGGAGGAGATGTGGATCCTCTATAGGTTGGTCTAAGATACGTGAAATGGCATTGATTGGACCTGATTTGGTGTTGGATTTTGTAGAGAAGGTGAAGATGATTCGGGAGAAGTTGAAAATGGCTCAAAGTCATCAAAAGTTTTATTTAGATTTTAGGAAAAGAGACCTTGAGTTCCATGTCAGCGATTGAGTGTATATGAAGGTTTCACCTATGAAGGGTGTGATGCATTTTGGTAAAAAGGGCAAGTTGAGTCCCTGGTATGTAGTCCCTTATGAGATTATTTAGAGAATTGGCAATGTGGCCTATAGATTGTATTCACATTCGAATATAAGTTCCCTTACCTTAGTGTTTCATGTGTCTATGTTGAGAAAGTTGGTTGGTGATCCTTGTCACGCCCCAAAAGAAGGGGAGGCGTGACTGGCACTCGATACCGTCATTGGTCGAGTAAGCCACTAAATATACTAGCTGACTAGCCTAGGGGCCAAAAGATCGGGCATCATAACATCTGAAAAACTAAGCCTGGACCATTTAGGTCATGACCTAGAAAATAATATGTCATGTACATCAAGATAGGTAAACCAAAATGATAAAGTATTAGCTAGCCGACAAGGTTGCAACAACAGAGATACAGTCACACACTATATGTATATATTTCAATCCTATGACTGGAGAATGGAAGGCACCAAAGAACCAATAAAAAATAACATGTCCACAATAGCCTCTACGAGAATCACTAATAATGTAGGGATAAGGCTCCAACTATACCCAACCGTACAACAAAAAGTAAGCATCCTATGAAAGCTCCAGAAAAGGTGGAGCTTACCACCTCATAGCTGAATTGGGATCCTAGTGGAGGGGTCAATTAGAATTACTATCCAAACCTGCATGCACGAAATAAAATATAGTGTCCCCAGATAAGAGGACGCCTGTAGGAATGAACATGTACTGGTATGTAAAGCAGAAAGGTAAATCATAGATAACTGTAGTAAAAAGGGTAATAGAAATACCACCTGTAACCAAGACTCAGGTAACCTTCCTAGCAAACATTTAGCCTTCTAGTGATCAAATATGCATAGTATGCTCGAGTAATCGCATGTAGTGAATACATATATATAGATGCAAATGCATGACATACCCAACCAAATGCTAGCA
>JBCEWC010012451.1:0-15850 GCA_038996855.1 Solanum aculeatissimum | reverse complement strand
TGCTACAGTGCCGTGTAAGTGTCACACGGACCGTGTACCCCTTCCATCAAATGACACTTAGTCAATTCTCAACGCGAACTCTCGGAGGACTTTTTGGACCATTTAATGGACACCTTGACGAGCCATTTGAGGGTTGACGGGCTGTTCCCCTGCCCCGTGAGCCTTACCTTAGCCACCAAGACCAACCACATCCTGTCCATGGTTCTGCCCTACCAGACAAGACACCACACGACTCGTCAAATGGCTCACGGACCGTTTGGTGGTCCGTGGCCTATGACTTACCTCATGGGGTGGTTCCTAGCCACCCCTAGCTCACTGGACTACCTCACGACACCCCACACAGACTGTGACAAGTTTCACGGACCGTGGCCCTGTCCTTGGCCACTTGTCAGGGCCTATCTCCAATGTCTTCCGAATTTCAGGCAGTCCCACTGTTGAGGCCATAACTTCCTCATCCAAACTCCGAATCGAGTGAAACCAGTTGCGTTGCGAAGCTAACGCAAAGAGATTAAATTTGATATATAGCATCCCACACTCTTTTACCCGCATAAAAAAGTTTTGTCCGTTCAAAGTCTATTGTCCAAACGGCCTCTCTAGGCCACCAAAGGATCCGTTTTGCGTTCGGCCACTTAAACTCAACCCGTGGCTACCAAAACTCAACCATGACCAGTAGTACATTATATAAGGTCAACCATAAGGAGTTTTCAAAAATTTCGGGTTGTTACACTATCACTTTCCCCTTTGCATAAATACTCTACCCAAACCCACTCCAGATGCATCACAATACACCACAAAAGGTACCCCCTCCTCGGGAAAGCAAGAATATATGCTGAGGTCAAAATATATTTGAGCTTTTGAAAGCTCTCTTCGTACTCATTCGACCACTAAAAAGTCACATCCTTTTGAGTAGGACTAGTTAACGGGGCTGCAATAGAAGAGAATCCCTACACAAAGCGTCGATAATACTTTCTAAACCAATAAAACTCCAAATCTCTATCACAGATGTTGGCTTAGCCCACTCATGAAATGCCACTACCTAGGTTGGATCTATCATAATACTATATTTTGTCATTATATACCCAAGGAAAGCCACAAACCCAAGCCAAAACTTGCACTTTAAAAACTTGGCATATAACTTCTTCTCTCTAAAACACTAAAGTACAATCCTCAAATTCTAAACATGGTCAGACTCACTCTTAGAATAAACCAAGATGTCATCAAGAAACACAATCACAAATATATCTAAATATGGCTTGAATACCCGGTTCATCAACTCCATAAAAGTGGGTGGAGTATTAGTCAACCTAAAGGACATAATTACAAAATCCTAATAACCATAATGGATCCTAAAGGCTATATTTGGGATGTTAGACTCCTGAACTCTCAACCGATGATACCAAAACCTTAAATCAATCCTTAAAAATACTGAAGCACCCTGCAACTGATCGAATAAATCATTAATACGAGGTAAATGATAGTTTTTATTGATGGTCACTTTGTTCAACTAATGATAATCAATACACATTCACATAGTTCCATTCTTTTTCTTCACAAATAAGATAAGAGCACCCCAAGGAGATACACTCGGACGGATGAACCCTTTCTCCAATAAATCCTCTAACTGCTCTTTTAGCTCCTTCAATTTAGCTGAAGCCATCTAATTGGGAGCAATAGAAATGGGCTTAGTGCCTAGCTCCATATTAATTGCAAAATTAATATCACAATCTAGAGGAATACCTATCAAATCAGTCAAAATACATTCATAAACTCCATCATAACCTTGGTGGTCTCCAATGAAGTTAACTCCTGATAATAGGCCCAAACATGAGCCAAATGTTATAAATATCCCTTATATATCAATCTATAGGCATGCATATGTGAAATCACCCCCTTAGGGTAAGCACTAGATGCGTTAATCCACACTAATTGAGGCAAATCTTGTCAAGATAAAGTCACCATCTTCACATGGTAATCAAGAATAACATGATGAGACAATAATTAATCCATACCCAATATCATATCAAAATCAATCATATTGAGCAATATCAAATCAACAATAGTATCTCTCCCCAATAAGGTCAAAATACAATCTTGATACACCCTATTTACTACTATAGACTTACCTATCAGGGTGGAAAGACAAATAGACTCGACAAGAGGCTCACACATAATATCAAGATTCATGTCAAAATAAGTTGATACATATGAATAAGTGGAGCATGGATAAAATAAAACTGAAGTAGAATTTTTGCACACTAGAACCATACTTGTAATGACTACATCAGAGGCCTCTACCTTTGCTTGATCTGGAATTATATAGCATACCTTGTGCCCCTAGTGTGTGGGACTCCATGAGATCTACCTCTCACTGGGCCTCGACCTCCCCTAGTACCACCTCTCATGTCCTCAGAGGTGTCCCTGACTACTGGTGCTGGAGCTGGATGGGTTGGCTGGATCCCTGAAGACTAGGTGGAAGGTGCACGATGAGGACAACGATGGGCTAAGTGTGCCACCTCATCACAATAATAACAAGACCTAGTCTCTCTCTATTAAGGTGTCTGTCCTAAAAAACTACCACGCCTGGATGCACTAAAAGAGCTATCATGGTCTATCTGAATAGGCCTGGATTTGTCAATACTATCGACTATGGGAATGGCTGCATGAATTGCATTACTTTGATGGCCTTGTCTCTGAAACTCTCTATCTCATGGTGGGTGCCCGCTGAATTGGCCATGCTGGCGGAATCTCTTTTCGCCACCCTATCAGTCATATCTAATACATTTAATCATGCAGGCGTGATTCACCATACTCTAAAAAGTGCCACTAGCTAGAACCAATAAAGTTGAGATCTCTTAAAGATACCCCACCAATCCCTTGGCGAAGTGCCGAATCCTCTCAATTTCTATAGGGATACTAGACAAATATGCTTGGACAACTCATGAAACTTGGCCTCATAATCTGATATTGATATCGATCCCTACTAAAGCTTGTCAAACTCATCTCGACATCTATCTTGGAGGTTATAAGGCATAAACCTCTCTAAGAATACCTCAACAAACTACTCCCAAGTCATGATTGGTGATCCAACTAGTCTACAAGCTAAAATTAACCTCCACCACTCCTTGGCTAAGTCAGTGAACTGATAAAAAGTACAAGCAACTCTATGTGACTTAATGATGGCCAAATTACACAACCAATTCTGGCACTCAAATAAGATATCGTAGGCCCTATCACCAGGCATACCATCAAATCTAGAGGGAGCCACCCGAATAAATCTCTGAAAACTCTTCTGCTTGGCAGTAGACATAATAAGACTAGTAGCAGATGGTGCTATTATAAATTTGGGTGGTGCAATAGATGGTGCAACAGATAAACCATAAAGCTATGAACCAGTACTCAGTCGAGAAGTTTGAGGCATAATAATAAAGGACATAGGAGGATCCACTAGGGTTGATGAAGGACTAACATGAATAAGTGGATCAGTTGGAGCTATAGAAGGGCCAACCGGTGCTATTGGAGCTGGTGCATCAAGGATAACAAGAGTCAGAGATGCACCCTCAAGTCTGTCTAATACTTATAGAAGTAGGTCTTAAATAGAGGGAATAACATCTGGGGTTGACATTGGTGGAACAAGGTCTGTAGGTCTTTCTAACTCATACTCAGGCTCTAGAGAAGCAGATATAGCATGTCCTCTAGGCGGAACTTCATCTCTAGCACGTCCTCCACCCCTGGCCCTACCATGAGCCTTGCCTCGACCATGAGTGGGGGCCACATCAGCTGGCTTAGGCTCTCCCACTGACCGTCGGGCTATAGTAATTGATATCTGTACAGAAGGAGTAAATTAGATATATTTCAAAATAGTTGATACGAAGAAATACAAGAATAAAAGCAAGACTAATTATTTTTTCTATCAAGTGCCCCGTAGCCTCCCGAAGATGTATATGGATATCTACATACTGATTCGCGAGACTTTACTATACACCTCGCTCTTGACTTATGAGCCTAATGAACCTAGAGCTTTGATACCAAACTTATCACAACCCAAAATTGAATCGTGACTAAAGAAAATAAAACTCAAGTAAAAGTAACCCCAACACTTAATTTAAATCTCAAAAACTTGGAGTCATGAGTACAAGAGCTTCAAGTAATACGAATGAGTAAATACAAGTTGTCTCGAAGATGAAATACATAGTCTAAAATAGATAACAACAACAAGAAGTCTCAAAGAAACATCATTGACTCAAAGTCTGGGTCTCACAACTGAATATGGTAATGATAAGAAACTCTACACAATAGTCAACTACCTTGTGGGGGTCCCTATGCTCGATCTGTAGGGAGAAAACAAGTAGGAGAGAGTACACCGAAATGTGCCAAGTAGGTTCAACTGATTAGGTCGAAGAAATTAGATAAAAATGTAATAACTAAGAGTCTCCTCCACCTGCATCACAAGGTTAGTACACTATATATAGATATAAGTACAAATAATCATAGCAATTACAACAAATGATGCAATGCAAATGAAATGTATGCATGTAATGATATCATAGGCCATGTATGAGGTGGAATCATGATCGTTGTAGGGTGGATGTACACATGCATCGAGTTAAAGTTACCAAATAGAACTCGAGGGCATCGCAGGCCATGTGAAAAATCTCTCAAGACGTCACATGCCATATACTAAAATCTCTCAAGTATCACAATATATCAACTTTGCCACCTCAGCGTGGTCAAGGTGGGTGGTACAGATGCAATATGAGATACATGCATGCCAATGCCAATTGAAGTATATAACAACAATATAATACGAATATCGATAAATAACCATCATTAAATCAGGGAAATAAAATCAAGTTTCACAATTGGTACCACAAACCATCAACATTCCTCAAACCACCATACTTTCACCAATATCTCAAAATACTAATAAAATTGGACTCCGCAAGTTCCAAGATATGCACAAGATTATTGAAAGTATCACAAATGCTATCAGATTACCACAAAACTCCCCAAATGGTATCACAAGTCTCGTTTTGTCATAATAGTATAAAACATATCTCAAATCTCAAGAATACTTCTCAATTTACTAACAGAGTCACAATTTACTCTAATTTCAATATAACCGATATCACATTTTCACCAAGGTATTATCATATCAATTCAAATACTCATAAAACATCCTAAATCATACAACATCACATAATCATATCTAATAATTCAAATCCAGTCTAAAAATATTTAGCTGAACCTACCTCGATATTGAAATCACACTTGAACTAAGTTTCCGATCAACTCAAATCTCGAAACAAGATCCAAATCAACCCACCACTATTAAGAATATATTATATGTATCAAGAGATGAATTTTGATACCCATATTAGCACGAATTAGGCTTAGGAGAAAAAAATCAAAATTAGGATGAAAATATAAAGTTTTTGAATATGCAAATTGACTAGAAATTATGATTCTACGGGAGAAAGGAGTTCATGGGTAAAAATTCACTAAAATTGAGCTCAAATTGAGGGAGAAATCAAAAATTAAAGTTTCCAAATCAAGGACATGAAAAACTCAATTTTAAATATCTAAAATCATGAAATTCAAGATAAAATCAAGAAAAAAGTGATGGAAATCATTCAATTTGATGTTAGAAATACTTACCAAATCATTTTCTCCAAAACGTCTCTTCAAAAATCACCCTACAAAGCTTGAAAATTTGAAAATGATTAAAAGAGGTATTCCACTAATTAAAACTGATCAGGCACATGAAGCACTCCGTGAACGTAGGTATGAGTCCGCGAACACGGAGAGTATAAGAGACAGAGCTCCATGATCGCAGAACTTGGGCTCGGAAACACGAAGGGAAACTACCCTCTGCTATGTGAATGTGGATTTGTGGTTCGTAAATGTGGAGGTCAATTTACAAAAACCTCCACGAACATGGTCACCTATGTCACGAACACGGAGTTCATATGGGGGATGCAATAGATTGATAAATTAGCTCAAATGTTGTACTGACCTCAAAGGTCATTTTTGGAATTCTTGACAAAATTATCATTTTGCCCTTCTCAAAAGTTGCCTTGGATCATTTTTGATTGAGTCTAAAAGTCAAATTTTGAAAATCTTGTAAAAAGTTGGAGTTTTGCTAAGGAATGAATTTTTAAAGGCTTAAAGTTGAATTTTTTTAGTTTTTTGGTCATTTTGAGTTTCGAGTATCAGAATTTGATTCTGTCTATTCCATCAGTTCTGGATTGCCAAACTTGGTCTAGGAGAACTTTGTGTATTGTATTCAGAGTTAAAAAGAAGATTTTAGACCCAAAGTTATATTTTTTGTTGATTTTGGATCATAGGTTTGACTTTGGTCAACATTCGGAGTTCGAAAGCTTGAATAAAATTTTTGATAATTTCAGTAGTTCTTGATGGTGAAACTTATGCTAGAAATAACTTCATTGTAATTTTCAGAGATTACAAGATTTTTTGAGTATTTGAGTCCTAAACTAGTTTAAATGATCTTGCTTGGGTTCTGGGCCGAGGAGGTTTCAAATTCAAATTTTGACGGTTTTATTGAGTCTTGAACATCATTTTTAGTAGGGTCCATAATTGGTTTGTGGTCACGGGGTTGTAAACGAATCCTAATGGTCCATTTTGTGACTTTTTTGAGTTGTGTTTGCTTGTTGTTAGGTGTTTCTGGTGCAGGTAAGGCTTGTATTCCGCATTTACGCCTTTAGTACTGTATCCGTGGCGGTCAAACTATGTAGACCTTTGCATTTATGAAAGAGGGACTGCATTCACGAAGCACTGCCAGCTTAGACTCTATGTCCGTGGAGTGTTGAGGCATTTTGGCTTCCGCGTTCAACGAGCAAAAAGTGCACCTGGCATTGATCCTCTTTTAAACGATGAGTTTTATTATATTTCATCATTTTCAACATTTCAAGCTTCATTTTCAAGAGTTTTTTAAAGCCAAATTGATTGGATAACTATTTTCTAACATATTTCATTAATTTCGATTGATTAAATTGTATTTTGAACTTATAATTTTTGATTTTTAATTGGAGAAATTGGGGATTTTTCGGACTTTGATTTCTAGCTTTATGATTTCTATCTCATTTTAAATTCATTTTCGAAATGGTTTTCATAGTTGAACTCTTTATTTCTTGGGAAACATTTTTATGGATTAATTGTTAGATTTTAGCTACTTTTTTTGGTATTAGATTTTTGACTATTTTCCCCTTTTTGTCCAAATGGATTGATTTATGTGTCATTAGATTTGTTATGAGATTGTGATGCTTTATTTTAATATATTTTGATGATTCGAAGTATCGTAGGAAGGGGAAAACTTTAGCTTTGACTTTATTCAAGACTTTATCTAAGGCAAGTGGAATTCTAATCTTTTGTTAAGTATGAATGAACCTTGTATGCTCGTATATTTATGGAATTGGGTACTTTGGGGTAGAATTTTATCATTCTAGGCTTGGTCATTAAGATTTCAAATTGAATTATTATTCACAAGGTGATATATTGTCTTGTAAATTAATTGCGGATTCATAATACATATGAATTGTGCGTTATCTGATGTTGATATTGAGATTGTGAAGAGGGTTGGACTATATTGTGAATACTTGTGTACTTGTGAGTTACTCTGTTTTGATTGTTAAAAAATATATGTTGCATATAGATATCTTGCATATTCTATTTTCATAAGTATGACTATTATGCCACTATTATGTGCTTGCTTGATGATCTATTGGTAATGAAAAACCAAAAGGAAATGGTTCCGGCTAGAGAAAAAGAAAAGAAAGAATTAAAAATCCAAAGGCAAATGATTTTGGCGGATACATAGTCTATGTGAGACCTCCATGGGTTTCGGTCTAAGGTTATCAGTGGATGTGTATCATAGGATAAACATGCATCATGATTATTTGATATTGTATCACATTATTCATATCTCATGACATCCACTCCATCCCATACCATTCTCATCTTGATGTTATTATATGTGATGTGTATAAAATTGTATAGTTATTGTATCATTTGACTTGAGTATCAGTTGAATATTTGGAGATATGATGCTATGTGATAAGTATATCTATATTATTGTGATTTGCATATTATATTATGCTAGGACTTTTTTGAGTGCAAGTGTGTAGTTCAGTGGTATGTGGTTGAGAGTTAAGGAGTACTTGTGTTCTTCAATGCTTTACTTAGGTTAGTACCATTTGCTGAATACCCTATTGTTTGGTGGTCACCCCTTGCTACATTTTTATAGGTTGTGAGCCCGATCCTTCTTACTTGCTTTCTGACTTACAATATTGAGCTTTTAGATTTCTTGTGAGATAGCTACATATGTCTTTAGCAGGCCTTTGAGGATTCTATTATGTGTTTTTGTTCTATTTGAAAACTAGACATTAAGACTTTTATTTTATTGAGTATTCTTTATTTAGAGGCTTGTATATGTAACATCAGTTCTAGGAAGATTGTAGTTTTGATTTCCTATGCTTATCTATCTTATTAGACTATTTATCTTTTGCTTTTATTATTATATTAAGTTTTTTAGGTTTTAGGCTGACTCACCTTGGTGGGTTAGGTGAGTGCCATCACACCCAAATTTTGGATCGTGACAATTTTGTATCAGAGCCCCAGGTTTATAGGTTTCACATATGTACAAGTCCAGTCTAGTAGAGTCTTAAGGATCAATATAGAGATGTTCGTTAATTAATTCGTATGCTGGATTTGTTTAAGTTCTACGTGGTCGTGTGTCCTTTTCACAAATGGCGAGTACGAGAGCTACAATGACCATATAACGAGGGGAGGCAACCCCTGCTATTTCTATTGAGACCCTTGCTAGGGGTAGGGAACATGACAGAGGAAGAGCTAAAGGCCGTGGCTAAGGAGAAACATCAGTGAGAGATTATGAGCGGGTTATCTTCCTCGAGTCAGCCGTGGAGCCTAGACATGAGTAGGTTTCTTATGATTATGTTGCAACACCACTATTTCAGGATACAAGTTTGAGTGTTTTAGATGTACTCGAGACTTTAAGGCAGGCATGTAGCCCAGCTGACACATTCTGTACTTCACAGACTCACGTTGGAGTTTAGCCCCAGATTAGCAGTAGGCTCCTGTGGCCCAGATTCATGTAGAGCAATCTCTAGTAACACTAATTATGGATATTCCACCAGTAGCTACTTTCACTAATGAGGAGCAACGGCGATATAAGAGATTCTGGAAGATGGACCCACTTTAGGTTTAGGGTGGGAAAGACTAATGATGCTCACGAGTTCTTGACTACTTTTAGAGAGCTACTTGATGTTGTGGGAATAGAAGAGATGCATGGTGTGAGAAATGTTACCCTCTAGCTCTATAGGCCAACCAGGGAGTGATGGAGGACTATATAGGATCCTTTCCAATTAGGTCTCCTTAGATGACATGGGAGACATTTTTTGATACCTTCTATGATCAGTTTGTTCCTTGGAGTGTCTGTGAGGAAAGTTGTTTGAGGTTCAAGAGTTGGAGGCAGGGCACTATAACGATTTTTGAGTATGAGATTCAGTTTTGCCAACTAGCTCGACATGCTACAACTATACTTCTGACTGAGGTAGAGAGAATTCATTAGTTTGTGAGTAGCTGGTTTATCCTATCAGACAGTCAATATTTTGGGTGTCTAGAGATAGAGCTACTTTTCAATCCATTGTTAGTGCCACCATGGAGGTGAAATTGATGTAGAGAGAACAATTTAGGGACCCCAAAAGGGTTCGTACATTGGGATAGTACTCAGGTGCCTCATCAGGAGGCAGAGGTATGACCAGAGGAGGTGGTTCATTTTAACAGGAGGCAGAGGTATGACCAGAGGAGGTGGTTCATTTTAACAGGAGGCAGATGTATGACCAGAGGAGGTGGTTTATTTTAACACCATGGGATATATGCATCCTTACTAGCTATAGAGGGGAGGACGAGGTCCTCATGATTCTTATAGCTCAAATCAGAGTTAATCTGGTTCCCAGTAGAGGCCTACAAGCTGAGGCGGCTACAACATTCCTCTTGTCCCTTTATGATAACAGTCCACACTTAGATCATGTTATGGCTACGGGTCACCATACCATATGGTTAGACAGTTTCCCATGCAGACTGATTTAGGGCCCCACCATTCTTACTCACAGTACCGATTATAGACCCAACACCACGAGTTAGAGGTTCAGCCCTGTAGACTAAGGGCCGGGGTAGAGGTCAGATTGATAGAAGTGGACATACTGGAGGTAGAGGGGCAGGTGATATTTCCACCTATTCTGGTGGTAGAAGGGTAGCTTATTCTAGTGGAGGATGGGAAGGCCATTGCTATGCTTTCCCTGGTAGACCTGAGGCTGAGGCCTTTGATGCTATGATCATAGGTATTGTTTCAGTTTGCCATTGCCCTACATTTGTGTTATTTGATCCTGGCTCTACTTATTCATATGTTTCTTCTTATTTCTCCTTGGGGTGGTTTGAGTTGCCTTGTGATTCCATGTCTGTGCCTGTTCATGTTTAGACCCCAGTAGGTAAGATCTTAGTAGTGGATCGGGTGTGCCGATCCTGCCTTGTCACCTTGGCAGGCTATGATACTTGGGAAGATATGATTATATTAGATATGGTAGATTTTGATGTTATTTTGGGTATGGATTGACTATCTCCATATCGTGCTATTCTTGATTGTTATGCCAAGACTATTACCTTAGCCATGCCAAGTAGACCAAGGATAGAGTGGACGGGTTTGACGGGTTCCTATCCTAGTAAGGTGATATCTTGTATTCATGCCTAAAAGTTGATTGACAGAGGGTGTTTGACTTACTTTAGCTTTTATTTATGATACTGCTGCTGAGTCACCTTCTATGGAGTCTATTTGGGTAGTTGGTGAGTTCCCGGGTGTATTTCCTACTAATCCACCATGAGTACCTCCGAACAGGGACATTAATTTTTCCATTGACCTTGAGCGGGGCACTAAGCCCTTTTTTCACTCTCTATCAAATGGATCTAGTTGAGTTGAAGGAGTCAAAAGAGAAATTCCAAAATCTATTAAGCAAGGGCTTTATTCACCCTAATGTTTTACCTTGGGGTGCCCCATTCTTGTTTGTGAAGAATAAGGATAGATCCATGAGGATGTGTATTGATTATGCACAGTTGAACAAGGTGACTATTAAGAACAAGTACCCACTTTCTCACATAGATGAATTTTTTGATCATCTTCAGGGAGTTGTACTATTTTCTAAGATTAACTTGAGGTTTGGGTATCATCAGCTTCAGATTCGGCCATCAGATATTCCTAAGACAACCTTTTGGACCAGGTATGGCCACTACTAGTTTCTTGTTATGTCTTTCAATTTGACTAACGTCCCTGGAACATTTATGGAGTTGATGAAAGGGGTGTTCTAATCATATCTAGATTCGTTTGTGATAGTGTTCATTGGTGATATCTTGGTCTACTCCAAGACTGAGAAGGATCATGTGAGGCATTTGAGATTTGTGATCTAGAGGCTTAGGAAGGAGAAACTTTATGCTAAATTCTACAAGTGTGAGTTTTGGTTAAGTTCAGTGGCATTCTTTGGGCATGTGGTGTCCAAGGAGGGTATTTAAGTGGACCCAACGAAGATTGAGGCCATTCAGAGTTGGACTAGGCATACCTTAACTATAAAGATTCACATTTTTGTGGGCTTGGCTAGTTATTATCCCCATTTTGTGAAGAGTTTCTCTACTATTATAGCTCCACTGAAAAGACTCACTCAAAAAAATATGGTATTTTATTGGTTCGATACGTGTGAAGAGATCTTCCAAAAGCTCATGTAATTGTTGACTATAGCTCCTATTTTAACATTGCCAGAGAAGGGTATTGATTTCACTATTTATTATGATGATTCGAGAGTGGGGTTAGGTAGTGTATAGATGTAGAAAGAGAAATTTAATTCTTATGCTTCGAGGTAGTTGAAGGCCCATGAGAAGAACTACCCCACTTATGATTTGTAGTTGGCTGCAGTTGTCTTTGTGTTGAAGTTGTGGCATCACTATCTATATGGAGTCCATTGTGAGATCTTTACTGATCATCACAACCTACAGTATATCTTCAGCTAGCGGGATCTAAATCTGAGGTAGAGAAGGTGGATTGAGATTCTAAAAGACTATGATTTGACTATTCTCTATAATCCAAAGAAGGCCAATGTAGTGGCGGATGCATTGAGTAGGAAGGCTTCCAGCATAGGGAGTCTAGCAACTATTCAGGTTGAGGAGCGATCGTTGGCTAGAGAGGTTCATAGATTGGCCAATAGGTTGTTGAGATTACATATTTCGAATTAGGGTAAAATGCTTGCTTCTATTGAGACTCACTCATTTTTGGTGGATCAGATTCGTGAGAGATAGTTTGAGGATAAGAAGTTGTGTATTATCTGGGATAAAGTGACTAGAGGTTAAGTTAGATAAGCAATGCTTGATTTTGATGGTGTTTTGAGGATTGGGAGTCGCATCTGTGTGCCTAAGGTAGGTGATTTGATCAGATTGATACTTGAGAAGGCTCATTGTGCTAGATATTCTATTAACCTAGGGGAAACAAAGATGTATCATGGACATGTCAAGTGTGAGCACTTGAGTCCAGTTAGGGAGCTTTAGAGGATGCCTATTCTCGAGTAGAAGTAGGAACACATTGATATGGACTTTGTAGTTGGATTACCTCTAATAGTTAGGGGTTTTGATTCTATTTGGGTAGTGGTGGATCGATTGACCAAGTTCGCCCGCTTTATTTCTGTCAAAGTGAAGTACACAACTGAGAGATTGACCCAACTTTATATCAGTCAGATTGTGAGACTTCACAGAATCCCAATTTCCATTATATCAGATCATGGCTCATTGTTTACTTTGTATTTTTGGAGGGCTTTACTGCATGGTTTGGGTACCTATTTTGATATGTGTACAATTTGTTAACCTAAGACTGATAGCCAGTCCGAGAGGACCATTCAGGTGTTAAAGGATATACTTCAGGCGTGTGTCATTGATTTTTGTTCTAGATGGGATCAACACTTGGCCTTGGTGGAGTTTTTTTACAAAAACAATTATAATTCCAACATTCAGATAACACCCTTTGAAGCCTTGTATGGTCGAAGATGTAGATTACCTATTGGATGGTTTGACTCAGTAGTGGTGGTGAGCATGGGTGTTGATATATTGAGAGGTGATCTAGAACGGGTATGGTTGATTCAGAGTAGGTTGGTGATAACCTAGAGTCACCAAAAGAGCTAGACAAATCGACAGTTTTGACCTTTGGAGTTCATGGTTGGTGACATAGTTTGGTTGAAGGTATCACCCTTGAATGGTGTTATGAGATTTGGGAAAAGAGCAAGCTTAGCACGAGGTTTATTGGTCTTTTTGAGATTTTTGATAAAGTGGGAGAGGTAGCTTATAGACTTGCCTTGCCACCCAACCTGTCTTTAGTCCATCCTGTATTTCATGTTTTGATGATACGATGTTACATTCCAGACGAGTCTCATGTGATTTTTATCAATTCAGTTGAGTTGAGCCCAAATTTGACTTATGAGGAGCAACCAATAGCCATTTTGGACAGGCAGGTGAGGAAGTTGAGGACTAAGGAGATCACTTCGGTAAAGGTCCAGTGGGTCCATAGGCCTGAGAGTGAGGCTACTTGGGAGATAGAGTCAAATATGCATGCCCGATACCTTCAAATTTTTGAGCCTTCTGGTATGTCCCTTATCTCATGTTTGAGGATGAATATTATTTTTAGTAGTGGATGACGTAATGACCTCGAAGGTCATTTTTGGAATTCTTGGCAAAATTATCATTTTCCCTTCTTGAAAGTTACCTTGGATCATTTTTGGTTGAGTCTAAAATTTGAATTTAGAAAATCTTATAAAAAGTTAGAGTTTTACTAAAGAATGAGTTTTTAAAGGCTTAAAGTTGGAAATTTTGAGTTTTGTGGTCATTTTGAGTTTCGAGTGTCAAAATTTGATTCCATCGATTCCATCAGTTTTGGTATGCCAAACTTGATCTAGGAGGACTTGCAGAATTGAATTCGGAGTAAAACGAAGATTTTGGACTATAAGTTACATTTTCAGTTGATTTTGGGTCATAGATTTAACTTTGGTCAACATTCAGAGTTCGGAAGTTTGAATCAAGATTCCGACAATTCCAGTGGTTTCGATGGTGAAACTAATGCTAGAAATAGCTTCGTTGTAATTTTTAGAGCTTCTGAGATTATTTTGAGTATTTGAGTCCTAAACTAGTTTAAATGATCTTTCTTAGGTTCTAGGCCAAGGAGGTTATGAATTCAAATTCTAACCGTTCCATTGAGTCTTGAATGTTGTTTCTGATAGGGTTCCATGTTTGGTTTGTGTTCATAGGGTTTCGAACGAATCCTAATGGTCTATTTCATAATTTTCAAAGTTGTGTTTACTGGTTTTTATCTGTTTCTGGTGCAGGCAAGGCTTGTACTCTGTGTTCGCACCTTTAGTACTGCGTTCTCGACTGTCAAATTATGTAGACCTCCGCATTCACAGAGCACTGCCAACTTAGCCTTTGTGTTTGTGGAGTGTTGAGGCATTTTGGCTTCCGCGTTTACGGAGCACAAAGTGCACCTGTACAATGATCCTCTTTTAAAAGATGAATTTTATTATATTTCACCATTTTTAAAATTTCAAGCTTCATTTTCAAGAGATTCTTCATGGTTTTTCAAGGCAAATCATTTGAGTAACTATTTTCTAACCTATTTCATTGATTTCAATTGATTAAATTATATTTTTAACTTATAATTTTGGGTTTTTAATTGGAGAGATTGGAAATATTTCGGACTTTGATTTCTAACTTTAATTTGATGATTTTAACCTCATTTTAACTCCATTTTTAAACTGTTTCACCGTTGAACTCTTTATTACTTTGGGAATGTTTTCATGTATTAATTTTTAATTTTTGACTACTTTTTCCCGCATGAGATTTTGGATCATTTTACCCTTTTTGTCCGAATTGATTGATTTTAGTGTTATTAGATTTGTTATGATATTGTGATGCTTTATTTGAATAGATTTTGATGATTTAGAGTATCGTAGAAAGGGAAAAACTTTGGATTTTACTTGATTCAAGACTTTATCTAAGGCAAGTAAACTTCTAAACTTTTTTTAAGTATGAATAAACCTTGTACGCTCCTATATATATGGAATCGAGTACTTTGTGGTAGAATTGTATCATTCTAGGCTTGATAATTGAGATTTCAGATTGAATAATTGTCCACATGGTGATACTGACTTGTAAATTAATTGTGAATTCATAATACATATGAATTATGTGTTATCTGATGTTGATATTGAGATTGTGACATCTCCTCAATGTAAGATGATCCAACTCCAGCATCCTGATTTTGCGATGGAATGTATGGACTATTTTTGAAGCCTTCTCTGCAGCCCCAATCAGCATCTCGGTCTGGTCCCTTCGGCCTGTCATAGTAGCCTCCTCTGTTGTTGTTGTCTCTAAAGGCTCCATCTCTTCCATAGTTTCAACCTTGGTTTCTTTCACGACCCGGTTAGGGGGTCTAGATGTGACATGGAGAAGGAGAACCCGAAGGCTCTAGATCAAGCCATCATAGTACCAAACTAACCACTTACTCAAAGAAGGCGGAAGCATAGCACATAATTTGATAAATTCCAAAATTTCCAATAACAAACTCAATATACCAAACATGATCAAATGTCAAACTTAAGTCATTTATACGATATTTAGATAGTCAAAGTTAACCAGTCATCACATAACATAACAAAAGTGTTATAGGTCCAACACATGCCTCTAATGAAATGACGGGGCCACGACAAGTCCGGGCTCACCCTCAAAAGTCAAACTGAAA